>WNYA01001431.1:818-73224 GCA_019512145.1 Engystomops pustulosus
TATATACAGTACATTATATATACTGCATTATATACAGAGCGATGCAATGTATTTGCCCCCGTGAACTTTTCTACCTTTTGCCACATTTCAGGCTTCAAACGTAGATATAAAATTTTAATTTTTTGGTTAAGAATCAACAAGTGGGACACAAGTTATTTAAAAGCTTTGTATAATATAATAAACTGATAAGTGGGGTGTAATGTTATTCTGCCCCTTAGGTTAATACTCTGTAGCGCCCCCTGTGGCTGTGATTACAGCTGCAGTTGCTCGGGGTATCAGGTCTCTATCAGTTCTGCACAATGAGAGACGAAATCCTTCCCGTTCTTACATGGAGAAGAGCCGGAGCTCAGGGAGGTTGGGTGAAGCGTTTCCGGCTTTTTCCACAGATTCCCCATTGGATTCGGGTCTGGATGTGACTCGGATACTACTGGAGACGGTTATTTGTCAACCTTCCAGATTTTGCTTTATGTTTAGGGTCATTGTCTTCATGGAAGAGTTGCACCTTTTCTTCCGTGTACTTAACAACAAGCTTAAGATTCAGATATAATCACATATAGCACCTATAACGTGTTAAAAACATAGGACATAACATAAGTCATATTATACATCGGCGGTCGTGATAAAATTATAGTATGGCGACTAGTCTCTCCACTATGGAAAATACATTTGATATCTCATCTGAAAATGCGTGATAATAAAACATCGTGGTAGGGATAACAGGTATGGTCATAACCAGCTACGTTGTATATCATGATTGTCTAACAAAATGATGCAATCACAGTCTCATTTATGTGTGTGTACACGTCCTAATGGAACTGACATATCCATGTTAAAAATCGTAATGGTTACCTTTTGCTGTCCATGAGAGAAGACGGCCGGCATTGCGCGGCAGTCCCCCCTCACAGGCTCCCGCAAACACACGTAAGCGATGAATCCTACCTCTACTGAGAACCGAAATGGACAGAACTCCATCGAACCTTGACAGTCCCAATCTCACATGTCACCTAACAGATATAATGTCTGAATGGTGTCATAACGAAAACAATCGACCAGAACAACGGCCAGTTTCAATCGTATATCGGTAAGAGGTATCCATATCCTAATGATATAAGGGTGGATATCCTGGTTAACGAGACAGTGCTACATAGCATTAGAAAAATTAAGTTTAAGGATAATTATGAGGAAAAACAAGCAAGAGGATTTCCTCATCACACATAAAACTGTACTGCTCAATAGTGAAACATCATTCATTTTGAAGTTGAGTCTGCAGGGAATCGTGTTGAGATGGAATATCCAGAAAACTTCTCGATTCCTCATAATTTCTTGTCCCCACCCATAGTATCATGTGTATCTGTTCAATGGCAAATACTTCTAAACTATGTGTATTGCCATCGTGTTGTTCAAAGGCGTGTTTGCCACATTCGATACCGCCTTTTGTTGACTGTCTCGATCTAGTAACTGCATTCTTTTCTTAGGTAATGAATGTCATTTAGTGTTTCAAAAATCCTTTTTTAAGCTGTCTGATAGTGCTACCCACATACATTTTATTGCATACGGTGCACTATTACACTATACCACAAAGGTTGCTATTGCAGTTGATATATCCTTTTATAAAAGACTGATGTGTATCTCCTGTATTCGGAAATGTTGCGGGTAATTTTTGACATATCGACAATTTACAAGGGTGTCCCCCACATCTCAAAAAACCTTTGGGTGTACAGGACTCTGGCTGTTGGAAGACAAAATAGCTAGGGTGAGATCGATTCCCAACTGGTTAGTAGAGCGTTCTGGAACTATCTTGCACCCTTCATCCAGATCTCAATAATTTCTCATCTCCCATAAAATAGGTACACACTTTTGTACCAGTGTTTTGATGTGTGTAAACTGGTTACATTAATCTAACACTAGGACGGCAATATTGTTAATTATTTTTATTTTAAGTTGGGGGATTTTTTTAATAACATTTCTTCCCTATTTTGTGTTTGACAATTGCTTCAGCTCTACAAGTAAACCTGTGGAATAGCCTCTTTTCCGCAGCCTCTGTTTAATTCCGAGGCTTCTTTAATATAATCCTCCACGTGGGTACAACAATTTCTTTTGATTCATCATTCTCCAACAGGGATTAGCACGTTATGGTGTGTTTTAGGATGAGAACGCCGGCATGGAGTATAGTGTTACCCGCTGTTGCTTTCTGTGGGTACTAGTCTAACAATTTCACCTTCTTGTGTTTGTAACAGTAAATCCAAAAATACCAATCTTATCTCTAATAATGAGGGGTGAATTTTAGATTGATAGTGTTATTATTAAGTGTAGGAGACAAATTCCGGTACGGCAGGCACATCTCCCGACCATATATCAATATGTCGTCGATGTAACCTGCCCGTAAAGAAGATGTCCCCCACAAACGGATTATGTACAGTGTATATGGTATTTTCCTTCCTCCTATATCAGTAGGATATTGTACCTCTTACGATTGAGATTGAAAACTGCGTTTGTCTGGTCGATTGTTTCGTTATGAACTCATTCAGACATTATATCTGTTAGGTGACATGTGACAGATTGGGCTGTCATGGTTCGACGGATGGTTGTCCATTTGTGGTTCTCAAGAGTAGAGGTAGGATCATCGGCTACGTGTGTTGTGGAGCCTGTGAGGGGGGATGCGCGCAACGCTGCCGTCTTCTCTCAGCTGACAGCAAAAAGGTAAACCATTACGAGTTTAACATGGATATGTCAGTTCATTAGGACCGTGACACACACATAAAGAGACTGTGATTGCATCAGTTTTGTTAGACAATCATGATATACAAAAGTAGCTGGATTATGAAACACGTCTGTTATAACATACCACGAAGTTTTTTTATGGCATGTTCAAGATTAGATATCAAAGGTATTTTCCATTAGTATGAGAGGATAGTCATACTATAATTTTACAAGACAGCCGAGATAATCTGTAGCTTATTATGTCCATATGTTTTTTAACACGTTTAATGTGTCTATATGTGTTTAATCTGAATCTTAAGCTTGTTGTTAAAGCACACGGGAAGAAAAGGGTGCAACGAGTGCAACAGGTGATGATAATCCAATCACAAACCACTTCCTTCTTTTTAAGTCTGTGAGTTTGCCTTTTGTATATTTACGCCATGAGGAAGGACGCCATAGTGCGTTTGAAACGCGTTGCTGATGTATATACTTTTAATGTGTACGCTGAATGAAAAGAGATCTTTGTATTCGAGACCAAGGTCCGTCAATAAAGGCATGAAGTTTAACTTTCAAGCATTGATGATCCATTCCTGTAGCTGGGTCCAAGTCTACTAAAGCGCATTGAGGGGCCAATCCCCCGACGTCGAACAGGTTGAGGGGCACCCATCCCCGCCGTTCGCACATGGTTGAGGGGCACCATCCCGCCGTCGCACATGGTGAGGGGCACCATCCCCACAGTCCACAGGTTGAGGGGCGCCATCCCCGCCGTCACACAAGGTTTGAGGGGGCGCCCTCCCGCCGTCCACATGGTTGAGGGGCGCCATCCCGCCGTTCGCACAGGTTGAGGGGCGCATCCCCGCCGTCCACAAGGTTGAGGGGCGCCATCCCGCCGTTCACACAGTTGGGGCCCATCCCCCGCCGTCACCACAAGGTTGTGCGGAGGGGCGCGCCATCCCCGCCGTCACACAATGGTTGAGGGGCGCCATGGATAAAAAAGTACAAAATCTGCTCACCGAATGTTGCATGTGGATTGTCTTTTCCGTGCTGAAGATCACTCCTGGGCCCGGGAGGAATGCTGCATGCTTTTAGTAGAATTGGACCCAGCTACAGGAATTGGACATGCAATGCTTAAAGTTAAAAACTTCTGCCTTATTGACGGCACCTTGGTCTCGAATACAAAGAATCTCTTCCAGCGTAAAAGTTTTTAAAAAGTATAACATCAGCAACGCGTTTCAACGCACTATGCGTCCTTCCTCATGGCTGTATATATCCAAAAGACAAAACTCACAGACTTAAAAGAAGGAAGTGGGTTGTGATTGGATTGTATCATACCTGTGAGCCATCTTGCACCCTTTCTTCCGTTTTTGTACTTAACAACAAGCTAAGATTCAGTATATAATCACATATAGATCACATATAAACGTGTTAAAACACATATGGACTAACATAAGCTTACATATGTATACTCGGTGTCTTGATAAAAATTAAGTATGGAATATCTCTCAACTAATGGAAAATACATTGATATCTAATCTGAACATTGCGTGATAATAAAAACTGTCGTGGTAGGTATAACAGGTGGTCATAATCCAGCTACGTTTGTATATCATGATTGTCTAACAAAACTGTTGCCAATCCAGTCTCATTTATGTGTTGTACAGGGTCTAATGGAACTGACATATCCATGTAAACATCGTAATGGTTAACTTTTTGCTGTCAGTGGAGAGAAGCGGAGCGACATTGAGCGGAGTCCCCCCCCCACAGGCTCCAGCAACACACAGTAAGCGATGAATCCTACCTCTACTAGAGACCCGAAATGGACCAGAAATCCAATCGAACCATGACAGTCCCAAATCGTCACATGTCAACTAACAGATATAATGTCTGAATGAGTGCATAACGACAACAAATCGACCAGACATACGAGTTTCAATCGTTATATCGTAAGAGGTATCATATCCTATCTATAGGGTGGATATCCTGGTAGACTAACAGTGCTACATAGCATTAGAAAAATTTAAGTTTATAGGATAATTATGAGGAAAAAACAGCAGTAGGATTCCATATCACATAAAAATGTACTGTCAATAGTTGAAACATCATTTCATTTTGAAGTTGAGTCTGCAGGGAATCTGGTGTTGAGATGGAAGATCCAAGAAAAATTCTCGATCCCTCAATAATCTTTTTGTCCCCACCCAGTATTCATGTGTATCTGTTCAATGGAATACTTCTAAACTAGTGTATTGCCATCGTTGTTTCAAAGGCGTGTTTGCCACAATCGATTACAGCTTTTGTGATGATCTAGATTAGAAACTGCATTTCTTTTCTTAGGTAATGATGTCCATTTAGATGTTCCAAAAATCTCTTTTAAGTGTCTGTGATAGTGCTACCCACATACATTTTATTGCATACGGTGCACTTGATTACATATACCACAAAAGGTGCTATTGCAGTTGATATATCCTTTATATAAAGACTGTGTTACTCCTGTATTTGAAATGTGGGCGTAATTTTGCATATCGGACAGTTTTACAAGGGTGTCCCCCACATCTAAAAAAAACCCTTTTGGTGTAAACCAGGACTCTGGTCTGTTGGAAGACACAAATATACGTAGGTGAGATTCGATTCCCAATGGAGTAAGAGGGTCTGATACATCTTGGACCCTTCATCCAAGATATCACGTAATTTCTATCCTCCCATAAAATGGTACACATTTTTGTACCAGTGTTTTGATTTTGTGTAAACTGGTTACTAAATCTAACACTAGTGACGCATTTGTTATATTTTTTTATTTTTATAGTGGGGGAATTTTTTAAATAACATTTCTCCCTATTTTTGTGTTTGACAATTGCTTCAGCTCTATCAAGTTAACCCTGGGAATAGCCTCTTTTCCGCAGCCTCTGTTTATATATTCCGAGGCTTCTTAATATAAATCCTCCAGTGGGTACAATTTCTTTTTGATCTCATCAATTCTACAACAGGGATAGCCCGTATGGGGTGTTAGGATGAGAACTGCGGCATGGAGTATAGTGTTACCCGCTGTGCTTTCCTGTGGGTACTAGTTCTAACAGATTTCAACCGTCTTGTGGTATGTTAACAGTTAAAATCCAAAAATACACATATCTCTACAATCATGAGTGGGTGAATGTTAGATGATAGTGTATATTAATGTAGGAGACAAATTCCGGCACGGCAGGCACATCCCGACCATTAATCAATATGTCGTCGAGTTGTACCTGCCGTTACCAGAAGATGTCCCCCACAAACGGATTAGTACAGTGGATATGGTATTTTCCTTCCTCCCTATATCAGGTAGGAAATGATACCTCTTACCGATATAACGATTGAAACTGCCGTTGTCTGGCTCGATTTGTTTGTTATGACACTCATTCAGACACTTATATCTGTTAGGTGACATGTGACGATTGGGGCTGTCATGGTTCGATGGAGTTGTCCCATTTTTGGGTTCTCGAGTTAGAGGTAGGATTCATTGGCTTACGTGTGTTGCGGAGCCGTGGGGGGGACTGCCGCGCAAATGCGCTGCCGTACTTTCTCTCCAGCTGACAGACAAAAGGTACCATTACGATGTTTAAACATGGATATGTCAGTTCCATTAGGACCGTGTACACCAACATAAATGAGACTGGATTGCATCAGTTTTGTTAGACAATCATGATATACACAAACGTAGCTGGATTATGACCATACCTGTTATACCTACACGAATGTTTTTATTATCGCGGCATGTTCAGATTAGAATTCAAATGTAGTTTCCATAGTTGAGAAGACTAGTCCATACTATAATTTATCAAGACAGCCGAGTATAATATTGTAGCTATGTTATGTCCATATGTTTTTAACACGTGTAATATGTGTCTATATGTGTTAGATCTGAATCTTAAGTTGTGTTAAGCACACAGGGAAGAAAAGGGAGGGTGCCAAACGATGCAAAAAAGGTGATGAAATCCAATCACAACCCACTCCTTCTTTTAAGTCGTAAGTTTGTCTTGTATATATTACAGCCATGAGGAAGGACGCATAGTGCGTTGAAACGCGTGCTGAGTAATACTTTTTAAACTGTTACGCTGAAGAGTTCTTTTGTATTCGGGACCATCCGATAAGGCATGACTTTTAATTCAAGAATGAGATCCAATTCCTGTAGCGGTCAAGTCACTAAAGCATTGAGGGGCGCAATATCCCGTCACAGCAAGGTTGAGGCGGCAGCCATCCCCGCCGTCCACAAGGTTTGACGGGGCAAGCATCACCCGCCTGGTGCGCACAAATAGCAAGTTGAGGGCACCATCCCCAGCCGTTGGTGGTCACTGTCCGGCACAAGGTTTGAGGGCCCATCCCCCCCGTCGACAGGTTTGAGGGGCACCATCCCGCGTCACACAGGTGAGGGGGGCCCATCCCCGCCGTCACACAATGGTTGAGGCGCCAGCCCCCTGCCGTCGCAACAGGGGGGGGGCATCTCTTACAATGAAGACAAATGACCCATAAACAAAGCAAAAATCGGGAAGGTGACAAAAACCGTTCCAGTAGTATCAGATCACATCCGCCCCGAATCAATGGGGAATCTGTGGGGATGGAAAAAGACGGAGGGAGGAAAAACGCTTTTCACCCAACCTCCCTGAGCTCCGGCTCTCTCCAGTAAGAACGGGAAGGATTTCGTCTCTATGTGAAGAACTGATAGAGACATGATACCCCCGAGAAACTGCAGCTGTAATCACAGCCACAGGGGGCGCGCTACAAGTATTAACCTAAGGGGCACCCCCAGAATAACAGTACACCTCCACTTAATCCGTTTATGATATTAGACAAAGCTTTAAATAACTGCCTGGGTCCCACTTGTTGATTCTAACCAAAAATTAAAATTTTATGATCGAGTTTTGAAGCCTGAAATGTGCAAAAGGTAGAAAAGTTCCGGGGGCAAATACATTGCCCAAGCTTGTATATAATGCAGTTATATTATGTACGGTATAGAAGTGCAACATCAACCCAAAGGGGCCTTTTATTGGGGCTGGAGAAAGGACGGGGCCCGGAAGTCTGAGTGGCTGGCGGTTTCGACGGCCTAGGGCGCGCTGATGTCACGGGCTTGGGTATTGGGAGAACCGGAGGGACGTCACGCACTACAGCCTGGCAGGCCTCCAGCAAGGTGGTGTGTGCAAGAAAGAATAAGGAGGGAGAGGCTTTGTGGTACCTGGTTCTCCTGGTGCTGCCCTGAGTCTCTGTAAGATAGGTCCCGGGTGTTGGTGGGGAGACGTGGTAGTAACAGCTGTATCCAGGGATCAGACGGAGGCAACCGTTGTGCAAATTAACTCACGGTCTTTATTGAACCACACAGAGTTTCTGGTGCTTGAAGTGGTCATGGAGAGGAGGAAGAGTTCCTCAGAAGAGATGCACCAGCCTGGTAGTAGAGCTTGCTGGGATATGGAGATGGAGCTGTGTCCAGGACTGTGAAAAGCTGCAGTCTGGGTTAAGGGGTTAGAGTCTCCTGACCAGTCCGGGGAATTGGGATAAGTATCGGTTTACGGATGGAGGCGCGGTGTGCGCGTCTCTGTAGACAGGGACCATGCGGTCTAGAAGACCTTGCTGGAAGAGATAAAAAAAATAGACGCTATAGTGCTCCTCCTGCACGGGGTTTATCCTTGGTGCGGGTGTTAGATCCTCTCCAATCACACTCACCAGTGGGTTTGACAATACAGCAATCCATCATTGGTCAATAACTTACAACCACTTAACCTGCCGGTCAAGGCAGAGGCTTACAGATGCTATTACCTGAGATCTCCCGGCATTGGGTGATCAGACTCACTATATGGAATTCCTGACCGGTAGATGGCGCTATTCGAAATAACCCCTTCCCTTTACGTTGGCGGGGTGTGCATAAGACCTGATTATGTCGCGGCAACCTGCAGTTGTAAAACTTTTAAGTGAAGATTAATCCATTTGGAGTGATGACACCGAATGCTCTATAGTGAGGAGATGGCTGTATTCTCAGTATGGAACCGCTGCCTCCTCTTGTGATGGATAGGCTGTGGGATTCTCAGTGATGGCACCGCTGTATCTAGTGATGGATAGGCTCTTGTATTCTCAGTGATGACACTGTGTGGCTCTCTGGATGGATAGGCTGTATTCTCAGTGATGGCACCGCTGCGCTCTAGTGAGGATAGGCTGTATTCTCAGGGATGGCACCGCTACTCTCTAGTGATGGATAGGCTGTATTCTCAGTGATGGCGCCGCTTCTCTCTAGTGAGTGATGGATAGGCTGTAGTCATAGTGATGGCACTGCTGCTCCTAGTGATGGATAGGCTGTTATCTCAGTGCGAAACCGCTACTCTCTAGTGAGGATAGGGCTGTATTCTCAGTGATGGCACCGCGCTCTATAGTGATGGATAGCGCTGTATTCGTAGGATGACACCGCTGCCTTAGTGATGGATAGGCTGTATTATTCTTCAGTGATAGGCACGTTCTCCTTAGTGAGTGATGGATAGCGTATTCTCAGTGATGGCACGTCTGCTCTCTAGTGATGGATAGGCTGTATTCTCAGTGATGGACGTTGCTCTTAGTAATGGATAGGCTGTATTCTCAGATGGATGAAACCGTGCTCTCTAGTGATGGATAGGCCGTATCTCAGTGAGACACCGCTACCTCTCTAGTGGGATAGGCTGTATTTCAGTGATGCGCCGCGGCTTTCTAGTGAGGGTAGGGCTGTATTCTCAGTGATGACACCGCTACTCTCTAGTGATGGATAGGCTGTATTCGCAGTGCTGGCGCCGCTGCTCTCTAGTGAGGGATAGGCTGTATTCTCGTGATGGAACCGCTAGCTCTCTCAGTGATGGATAGGCTGTATTCTCAGTGATGACACCGCTAATATCTTAGTGATGGATAGGCTGTATTCTCAGTGATGCACCTCTGCTCTCTAGTGAGGATAGGCGTATTCTTCAGTGATGGCACCGCTGCTATCTAGTGATGGATAGCTGTTTCTCAGTGAGGTCACCGCTGCTCTTAGTTGGATTAGGCTGTATTCTCAGTGATGGCACCGCTGCTCTCTAGTGAGGATCGGCTGTATTCTCAGTGATGCACCGCTGTGTCTAGTGATGGCTAGGCGTATTCTCAGAGTGGGGCTCGCTGCTCTTGGGATGGAGAGTGTATTCTCAGTGCTGAAACCGCTCTCCTAGTGATGGAGAGGCTGTTTGTATTCTCATGATGGCAATGCCTCTATAGTGATGGATGGCTGCATTCTCAAGTGATGGACACCGCTGCTCCTAGTGACTGGACTAGGATGGATTCTCAGTGAGGTCCCGCTGATCTCTAGTGATGGATAGGCTGTATCTTTCAGTGATGGCACCGCTGCTCTATAGTGATGGGGATAGGCGTTTTCAGCGGATGCACCGATGTGCTCTCTAGTGATGGATAGGCTGTATTCTCAGTGATGACACCGCGGCTCTCTAGTGATGGATAGGCTGTGGTATTATCAGTGATGGACCGCTGCCTCTCTAGTGATGTATAGGAGTATTTCTCAGTGATGGCACCGATGCCTCTTAGTGATGGATAGGATGTATTATCAGTGAGGTACACGCTGCTCCTAGTGATGGATAGGCTGTATTCTCAGTTGATGGCCCCACGTATGCTCTCTAGTGAGGGATAGGCTGTATTCTCAGTGATGCCTGCTTGCTCTCTAGTGATGGATAGGCTGTATTCTCAGTGATGGCGACACCAGGTGAATCTAGAGAGGGATAGGGCCTTGTATTCTCAGTGTATGACACCGCTGCTCTATAGTGAGGGATAGGCTGTATTCTCAGTGATGGCCACCGTGTCTCTAGTGAGGGGGATAGGCTTGTATTCCAGTGATGTCACTGTGCCTCTATAGTGAGGATAGGATGTATTCTCAGTGGATGGACGCCGCCGCTGCTCATCTAGTGATTGGATAGGCTGTATTCCTTCAGTGATGGACCGATGCTATTAGTGGTGGATGATAGGCTGGATTATCAGTGATGGCACCGTGCTTCTAGCGATGGATAGGCTGTATCTCAGTGTGGCCACCGCTGCTATCTAGTGATGGATTAGGCTCGTATTCTCAGTGATCGGCATCCGCGGATCTCTAGTGACGGATAGGCTGTATATCACGTGATGACACCGACCTGGATCTATAGTCGACTGGATAGGTGTATTCTCAGTGATGGAACCGCTGCTCTATAGTGATGGATAGGCCGGTATTCTCAGTGATGGGCAACGCTGCCTATAGTGATGGATAGGCTGTATTATCAGTGAGGCACCGCTGCTCTCTACCGTGATGGATAGGCTTATGCTCCAGTGATGACACCGCTGCTCATCTAGTGAGAGGCATAGGCCCCCTGTATTCTCAGTGATGGCACCGCTGCTCTCTAGTGAGTGATGGATAGGCTGTATTCTCGGGGCTTTCCTTATACAGATTCTGGGAATGGCCGGATCCACACAAAATACAAGGGGTAATGATATCTAAGCCTCCTGTGATGTGCATCCCGGTTACAAGTGACACTTCATTCCCCCGTCATATGCCGTTGAGGCTTGTATCTAATCTTCCCATGGTGTTGGTGATGGGGTCTGTAGCTAATCCACATCCCATGGTCGTTTTGTGATACATTCACACTGTTAGTAGGGGATTACTGTATATAATCCTAACACTGTGTGAGTACACACCACAGCCGCCATATGGGAATGTATCAATACCATGTGTGTGCAGATTCGTGGTGGGCGGTCTACCCCCGTAGTAAAAGTGATCCACAATTGTTTCTCGTGGGTGTTCTAGACGGGTTACACGTAAGCTATTGAGTGGGTGGTTGTCCGATACCGGATGCGGCGGCGGCTGCACGCTTGGCATGGGATGGCGCAGACGTTGTGTTTGGCAGCGGCTCCTGCGGGTCCGGTTGTCTGGATTCCCTGACGGGGGTGACGGCCACGACACTTTTCACCCCCCCGGAGTTTCCCCTGGTCATGTCCATCAACACATATCCTCCTCCCATGTCCTAAAAAGACAAAGGGGAAAGTGTTGCGGGGGACACGCCCCCGCTCCTGGCGAACATCATCAACAGGATAAACTGCTGGACCCAGATGGTCTCACCGCCCGTATTCTTGGTCACATGACCGCGGCCTTCGCCCACGGCGGCCACTACCAACTTACGTGGCGCAGAACTTGTGTATTCTAAGCTGCTGATGTGGTTCCAATTTAGTAGGGTTAGCTGTCCTCATCCGTCTCCAAACCTGCAAACCTCAATGCTGCAGAAAAAAAAAACCTTAGAGAAATAGTGCCCCTAGGCACCACCACTAGGGGGAGCTCTCTGCAGACATACCTATGTATAATTTGTATACACTGAGCTCCCCCTAGTGGTGGCTTCTATGTGCTACTGTGTCAGCGCTGGGGCTTAGGACCTCCACAACGCTGTTTCCGTCCTAGTTATAAATATTTTCTGTAGCTTCCAGCATTCCACAGTTAATCAATACCTATAGTTAGACTGTGAACTGTCAGGTGGGCGGTCCTTGGCTAGAACAGGGCACCACCCACCTGACTGTGGAGTTTCTAGTTAGAATATTAGTTACCAAAACTGAGTGACTGGGAAGAGTGGGGTTAGAGAACTGTGTTGGGACCAGAGGCCCCTGTAAGGGGATATGTGGGGGTCCTCCTTAAGGGGGTGTTATTACTTTTAGGGGCTACACTGCTTAAAGGGGAGCTGTTATTATTTCTGGGGATTCTGTCTGACACTATTTTCGCAGTAACATTTAAGCTTTTTCATAATATTGTTGTATCGATCACCAATCCCGTCCTCGTATCCCTGCACCATATGCTCTGCTGTGATTGGATGACAATATTCCTGCAGCTTTACATGCAGCCGCCTGACACCACAGGATACATGACTCCTCCGCTGACACCTGATAGCGGTGGGCCCCGGCAGGCTCTGATAAAGCTCATCCTGTGTGTCATTTCACTGGAGTATGAATTCCTGCAGCGGGGGAGCGGTGTCGTCACAGTGAGTCATGAAGCTCTGATCGCCGGTGACATCACAGGTTTTTGTTGCTTTGATTTCTATCATAAGAGGTGGGAATACCCCATGATGTCACCCCCCAGAACCGGCTGTGACCCTAAAACGAGCCTCCGCACCATGTGGTGGTGCTAAGGGAGGGGACACACTATATCTTCCCATAGTCCGTTATGGGGCCCGCTTCTGGACCCCATAGCGGTTCCCCTTTAGGTGAGGTGTATAGGTTCTGCAGAACTCCCAGCAGATCCGGATCTGTAGGTGACCACTACTCGATGGCCGTGTCCGGATAATTTTTCTAGAAAGCGGAACGCTCATGCGCCCAGGGCAGAGGCCGCTGGCCCCTTCATGTGGCACAGCGCTGGGGGCAAGGGTCGACTGCCGGGTCACGTGCATCACAGCATCAGGCATGATGAGTGCTGTAATTACCATGTTTTCACGTGGTTTAGTGTGTTTCTACCCAGTCTGTGCCAAATCCCTGGGGGGGGAAGGCGGGCGACTCATATAATACCTCTAAGGGGGGTGAAGGACGGTAACCCAACTCCTGCAGCGCCTCATTGTCTTGGCACCACTTCCGTCACGGTCTAATCGAACGACGTCATGGTGAAAGAGCGTGGGGGGTAGAGAGGAGGCGTTGGCACCTGTCGGGTTGCTGGCCCCGGTACCATCACCCCCTCCCCCCCCCCCCCCCCCCCCCTCCACCTGTACTACCTTCTCCGGACGTCACGAGCGCGATTTCCGCGCCTCCTCCGATGACTTCTTAAAGGAAAATACAGGGAAATCACCCGCTGTGGAGCGGAGAATGGGGATTCCTTTCTGAGACTGCACGGCAGGGGGTGTGTGACGTCGCAGATAATACACAGGGAGCGGAGAAGGACAGGGGGGGCGGGGCGGATGACAGGTATATAAAGCGGGTCACTGGTTGCAGGTGGCGAGCAAAGCGTAACCAGGAGCGGGGTGCAGGATGCTGGCAGGTAAGTGACATCTCCAGACACCGGAGGTGCCGCTACTCACAGGGTGAATGATGAAGAAGTTACACTGTGCCCAGTGATGCCGTCCATGTGCAGGAATGCAGCTGTACTGTGCATGAAGGAAAGCACCAGGACCGCTGCTACTAGATACTGTGATACCAGCAGGTGTACTGGTTGTAGGGTGACATAAGACGTGCAAAAACTGGGAGATGAGATATGGCAGAGTAAGAAGATTTGTATGCGTACAGTGGGTACCGAGTAAAACTTAGAACCATATAGCACATGATTATTATGTGTGTAGTGAGCTACAGACCGTATTATAACCCTAGGGTAGTACTGTGTGTCGTGATGCCTACAGACCGTGTGTAATGCGAGGTAGTAGTACGGTGTGTAGTCGATGCACTAAAGACCTGTAGGTAACACTAGGAGTAGTAGTACCGTTGTGTGAGTGCTGCTACAGACCTGTATGTAACACTAGGAGTAGTTACCGTGTGAGTGATGCTACACCGGACACATGTGTCACACTAGGAGTTAGTACTGTGTGTACTGATGTACAGACCTGTACGCTAACACTAGGAGTATACGTGTTAGGAGCTAAAGACCCTGTAGAACACAGGGAGTATACCGTGTGTTTCCCCCCGTGTTTCGTAGTGCTGCTACAGACATGTATGTAACACTAGGGTCAGTACGTGTTTGTTTGTAGTTGATGGATACACGACATGTATGAACCACTAGGAGTAGTACCAGTGTGTAGTGATTGATACAGACAACATGTGTAACATAGGAGTGTACGTGGTGTAGTGATGCTACAGACCTGTTGTAACACTAGGAGTACGTACCGTGTGTAGTGATGTTACCAGCCCTGGTATGTAACACTGAGTAGTACTCGTGTTGCTAGTGAATGTACAGACCGCTATCGTACACAGGAGTAGTACTGTGCGTCCTAGTGATCGCTACAGACCCGTATGTACACACTAGGAAGTCCAGTACCCGTGTGTAGTGAATCCTGCCTAGAGACAGGTATGTAACCACTAGGGAGTGAGTCACCGTGATTGTAGTGATGCTACTAACGTGTATGTCCACTAGGAGAGTACTGATGTGTACGTGATTGCTACAGACTGTATGTAACAATAGGAGTAGTACTGTGTTTAGTGATGCTTGTTTTTTTTTGTTTACAGACCCCGTATCGTAACACTAGGCGTAACGTGTGTAGAGTGATCGGACAGACCAGTGTGTAAAATAGGAGTAGATACTGTGAGTAGTGATGCAGAACGAGAACCTGTATGAAACAATAGAGTAGTAGTACGGTGTGATTGCTATAGGACGTGTGTATGTAACACCTAGGAGTAGACTGTGTGTTAGTGCCATTGCTATAGACGTGTATGTAACCACTAGATAAAGTAATGTGCTTGTAGCTGATGATGCCTACAGACCCGTATGTAACACTAGGAGTAGTACTGTGGGTAGTGATGCTACGACCCGTAATGTAACACCTAGGAGTAGTACTGTGTAGTGATGCTATAGACGTGAGTAACACTAGGAGTAGTACTGTGTGTAGTGCTGCTTAGGTGTAGTAACACTAGGAGTAGTACTGTGTGTAGGATTTTGCAAAGACCCGTATTGTAACATAGGAATAGTACGTGGTAGTGATGCTATGAAGGTATGTAACACGAGGAGTCAGTAGTATGTGTGTAGTGATGCTTATAGACCTGTATGTAAACACTAGGAGTAGTAGTCCGAAGTTATACTGTGGTAGTAGTGATGCTAAGACCCGTGTCGTAACACTAGCGAGTGTACGTGTGAGTAGTGATGCCAGAGACCTGTATGTAAAACATAGAGTATCTGTGTGTAGTGAACGCTACAGACCGCATTGTGTGTAACGCTAGGAGGAGTAGTACTGTGAGTATTGAGACAGAGACCTGTATGTAACACTAGGAGTAAGTACTGTGAGTTAGTGAGCCAGAGACATGGTAGTAAAACACTAGGAGTCGGCGTCTGGTGTGTTCGATGATGCTATAGCCGTGTATGTAAACACTAGGATAGCTAACTGTGTGTAGTGATGTACAGGACCCGTATGTCTAACACTAGGCCAGTAGTCGTAATGGTGAGTGATGCTATAGACGTGGAAGTGTAAACCACTAGGAGTGTACTGTGTGTAGATGATGCGATAGAGTGTATGTAACCCTAGGGGAGTAGTACTGGTGTAGTGAGTGATGCTATAGACGGATGTAAAACACTAGGAGTTAGTTACTGTGTGTAGTGATTTGATACAGACCGTATGTAACACTAGGAATAGTAATGTGTGTAGTGAGTGCCTATTAGAGTGTTATGTAAACACTAGGAGTAAGTAGTAGTTACTGTGTGTAGTGATGCTACAGGGACCCGTATGTTAACAGATAGGAGTCCTAGTCCCGTGTGTTGTAGGATGGCTATAGACGTGTATGTAACACTAGGAGTAGTACCGTGGGCTAGTTAGTGCTGCTATAGACGTTGTATGTAACACTAGGAAGAGTCAGTACCGTGTGTAGTGATGCTATAGACGGTATGTAAAATAGGAGTATACTGTGTGTAGTGACTGCTCAGACCTGCAGGGTGACAATAGGAGTGTACTGTTTGAGTGAGCTATGAGGTATGTAACAACTAGGAGCTCCCCCCAGCACAGTGGTTGTAGTTTTTTTGTATTGTGTAGTGATGTTACAGACCCGTTATGGAACACTAGGAGTAGACTGTGTTGTAGTGATGCTACGACCCGTATGTTAAACACCTAGGAGTCAGAACGTTGTGTGTGATGCTACAGACCCGTAGGTAACACAGGAGTAGTACCGTGTTGTAGTGGATGCATGGCTACCGAAACCCGTTACTGTAACATAGGAGTAAGTAACGTTGTACTGTAGTTGATCGCTGCTACAGACCCGTATTGTAACACTAGAGTATACGTGTGTGTAGGGATGTAGGTTGTTTTTAGAGACGGTAGGTAACACTAGGAGTAGTACTGTGTGTGTGATGCTACCGACCTGTAGTGTGGGAACACTAGTGAGTAGTCCCCCAGTACCGTGTTGATAGTTAGTATGCTACAGACCCGTACTGTAACACTAGAGTAGTACGTGTTGTAGTGTATTGCTAAAGACCCCGTTATGTAACATAATGTAACACTAGGATAGTACTGTGTGTATGCCATGCTACCAGACCCGTAGTAACACTAGGGTAGTACGTGGGTAGTGATGCTAGAGCGTGTATTGTAACACTAGGAGTCAAACGATGCAACAGGTGATGACAATCCAATCACAACCCACTTCCTTCTTTTTAAGCCTGTGAGTTTGTCTTTTGTATATTATACAGCCATGAGGAAGGACGCATAGTGCGTTTGAAACGCGTTGCTGATGTATATACTTTTTTAAACTGTTACGCTGGAAGAGATTCTTTTGTATTCGAGACCAAGGTCCGTCAATAAAGGCATGAAGTTTTAACTTTCAAGCATTGATGTCCAATTCCTGTAGCTGGGTCCAAGTCTACTAAAAGCATGCAGCAATTCCTCCCGGCCCAGGAGTGGATCTTCAGCACGGAAAAGACATCCACATGCAACATTCGGTGAGCAGATTTTGTACTTTTTTATCCATGGTGCCCCTCAACCTTGTGTGACGGCGGGGATGGCGCCCCTCAACCTTGTGTGACGGCGGGGATGGCGCCCCTCAACCTTGTGTGACGGCGGGGATGGCCGCCACTCTCCCGCCGTCACACAAGGTTGAGGGGCGCCATCCCCACCGTCGCACATGGTTGAGGGGCACCATCCCCGCCGTCGCACAAGGTTGAGGGGCGCCATCCCCGCCGTCACATCAATTGTTTGAGGTGGATTCTCTCTGGTGCGCTGTGAATGCCATCAATAGTGAAACATCATTTCATTTTGAAGTTGAGTGCAGGGCAAGGGAATTTGTGTTGAGATGGAATATCAGAAAATTCTCGATCCCTCAATAATCTTTCTTTGTTCCCCACCCCTAGTATTGTGTGTATCTGTTCAAGGCAAATATCTCTAAACTATTGGTATTGCCATCGTGTGTTCCATGTCCCATGAGAGGTTTTTTGTGCCAATCGATAAGCTTTGTGAATGTCTAGTTGAAACTGCATTCTTTTCTTTTAGGGTGACATTATGTCATGTTACGCAAATATGTTTAAAAATCCTATTTAGCTGTTCTGATAGTGCTACCCACATTCAAACATTTTTTTGTTATGCATACGGTGGCACTTGGATTACATATACCACAAACGGTGCGTATTGAGTTGATATATCCTTTATATTAAATGACTGTGTATCTCCTGTATTCTGAAGATGTGCGGGTAATTTTTGCATATCGACCAGTTTTACAAGGTGTGTCCCCCACATCTAAAAAAAACCTTTTGGTTGTAACCAGGATCTGGTCTGTTGGAAGACAAAATAGCTAGTGAGATTCGATTCCCAAGGTAGTAGAGCTGTCTGGATACTAATCTTGCACCCTTCATCCAAGATTCACGTAATTTCTCATCCTCCCATAAAATGGTACACACTTTTGTACCAGTGTTTGATTTTGTGTAAAACTGGTTACATAATCTAACACTAGGTACGGCATATTGTTATTATTATTTTATTTTAATGTTGGGGGATTTTTTAAATAACATTTTTCCCTATTTTGTTTGGTTGAATTGCTTCAGCTCTATCAAGTAACCCTGTGGAATAGCCTCTTTTCCGCAGCCTCTGTTTAATTTCCGAGGCTTCTTAATATAATCCTCACGTGGGGTACAATTTCTTTTTGATCTCATCATTCTCCAACAGGGATAGCACGTATGTGTGTTTAGGATGAGAACTGCCGCATGGAGTATAGTGTTACCCGCTGTGCTTTTCGTGGGTATAGTTCTAACAATTTCACCTTCTTGTGTTGTAACAGTAAATCCAAAAAACAATCTTATCTCTACATAAGGTGGGTGAATTTTAGATTGATAGTGTTATTATTAAATGTAGGAGGACAAATTCCGTACGGCAGGCACATCTCCCGAACATATAATCAATAGTCGTCGATGTACCGCCGTACCAGAAGATGTCCCCCACAAACGATTATGTACAGTGTATATGGTATTTTCCTTCCCCTAATCAGTAGGATATGATACCTTCTACCGATATAGATTGAAACTGCCGTTGTCTGGTCGATTTGTTTGTTATGACACTCATTCAGACATTATTACTGTTAGGTGACATGGACGATTGGGGCTGTCATGGTTCGACGATGGTATGTCCATTTTGGGTTCTCGAGTATAGAGGGTAGGATTCATGGCTTACGTGGGTTGCTGGAGCCTGGAGGGGGGGACTGCAGCGCGCAATGCGCTGCCGTCTTCTCTCCAGCTGACAGCCAAGGTAAACCATTACAGTAGTTTAACATGGATATGTCAGTTCCATTAGGACGTGTAACACACACATAATGAGACTGGATTGCATCAGTTTTGTTAGACAATCATGATATACACAACGTAGCTGGATTATGACCATACCTGTTATACCTACACGATATTTTTATTATCGCGCATGTTCAGATTAGATATCAAATGATTTTACAGTTAGAGAGACTAGTCCATACTATAATTTTATCAAGACAAAGCGAGAAAATAATATGTAGACTTGGTATTTGCTCATATGTTTTTAACACGTTTATATGTGTCTATATGTGTTTATATCTGAATCTTAAGCTTGTGTTAAGCACAACGGGAAGAAAAGGAAAAGGGTGCAAACGGATCATTGCAACAGGTGATGAACAATCCAATCACAACCCACTTCCTTCTTTTTAAGTCTGTGAGTTTGCTTTTGTATATATATACAGCATGAGGAAGGACGCATAGTGCGTTGAAAACGCGTTGCTGATGTATATACTTTTTAAATGTTACGCTGAAAGAGATTCTTTTGTATTCGAGGACCAAGGTCCGTCATAAAGGCATGAAGTTTTAACTTTCAAGCATTTGATGTCCAATTCATGTGAGCTGGGTCAAGTCTACTAAAAGCATTATGAGGAGCACATCACCCGCGGTCGCAACTGGATCTGAGAGGGCAACCATCCCGCTCGACGCACATGGTCTGCGAGCTGGCACCAGTCCCCTGCGTCTCGTCACAAATCGGTTCGAGGTGGCACGCACTCCCACGTCATCCAATGTGGCCTCATGCGTTCCTGTCACACAAGGTTGAGGGAGCGCCACTCCCCTTAGGCTATGCCGTTGAGTGCACCATCCAATGTTTCGCAGTGTAGGGGCGCCATCCCCATTCGTCGCACAGTGCGTTGAGGAGGAACCATTCCCCGGCGTGTCGCACAAGGTGTGAGGGCCGACCATCCCCGACGTCACACAGTTGCGGGGGCCACATCCCCCTCAACCTTGTGCGACGGCGGGGATGGTGCCCCTCAACCTTGTGCGACGGCGGGGATGGTGCCCCTCAACCTTGTGTGACGGCGGGGATGGCGCCCCTCAACCTTGTGTGACGGCGGGAATGGCGCCCCTCAATGCTTTTAGTAGACTTGGACCCAGCTACAGGAATTGGACATCAATGCTTGAAAGTTAAAACTTCATGCCTTTATTGACGGACCTTGGTCTCGAATACAAAAGAATCTCTTTCAGCGTAACAGTTTAAAAAAGTATATACATCAGCAACGCGTTTCAAACGCACTATGCGTCCTTCCTCATGGCTGTATAATATACAAAAGGCAAACTCACAGACTTAAAAAGAAGGAAGTGGGTTGTGATTGGATTATCATCACCTGTTGCATCGTTGCACCCTTTTCTTCCCGTGTGCTTAACAACAAGCTTAAGATTCAGATATAAACACATATAGACACATATAAACGTGTTAAAAACATATGGACATAACATAAGCTACATATTATACTCGGCTGTCTTGATAAAATTATAGTATGGACTAGTCTCTCAACTAATGGAAAATACATTTGATATCTAATCTGAACATGCGTGATAATAAAACATTCGTGGTAGGTATAACAGGTATGGTCATAATCCAGCTACGTTTGTATATCATGATTGTCTAACAAAACTGATGCAATCACAGTCTCATTTATGTGTGTGTACACGGTCCTAATGGAACTGACATATCCATGTTAAACATCGTAATGGTTACCTTTTGCTGTCAGCTGGAGAGAAGACGGCAGCGCATTGCGCGGCAGTCCCCCCTCACAGGCTCCAGCAACACACGTAAGCCGATGAATCCTACCTCTACTCGAGAACCCGAAATGGACAGACATCCATCGAACCATGACAGTCCCAATCGTCACATGTCACCTAACAGATATAATGTCTGAATGAGTGTCATAACGAAACAAATCGACCAGACAACGGCAGTTTCATCAATCGTATATCGGTAAGAGGTATCATATCCTACTGATATAGGAGGAAGGAAAATACCATATACACTGTACATAATCCGTTTGTGGGGGACATCTTCTGGTACGGCAGGTACATCGACGACATATTGATTATATGGTCGGGAGATGTGCCTGCCGTACCGGAATTTGTCTCCTACATTAATAATAACACTATCAATCTAAAATTCACCCACTCATTATGTAGAGATAAGATTGTATTTTTGGATTTACTGTTACAAACACAAGAAGGTGAAATTGTTAGAACTAGTACCCACAGGAAAAGCACAGCGGGTAACACTATACTCCATGCCGGCAGTTCTCATCCTAAACACACCATACGTGCTATCCCTGTTGGAGAATTGATGAGATCAAAAAGAAATTGTACCCACGTGGAGGATTATATTAAAGAAGCCTCGGAAATTAAACAGAGGCTGCGGAAAAGAGGCTATTCCACAGGGTTACTTGATAGAGCTGAAGCAATTGTCAAACACAAAAATAGGGAAGAAATGTTATTTAAAAAATCCCCCAACATTAAAAATAAAAATAATAATAACAATATGCCGTACCTAGTGTTAGATTATAGTAACCAGTTTACACAAATCAAAACACTGGTACAAAAGTGTGTACCTATTTTATGGGAGGATGAGAAATTACGTGAGATCTTGGATGAAGGGTGCAAGATAGTATCCAGACGCTCTACTACCATTGGGAATCGAATCTCACCTAGCTATTTTGTGTCTTCCAACAGACCAGAGTCCTGGTTACACCAAAAAGGTTTTTTTAGATGTGGGGGACACCCTTGTAAAACTTGTCGATATGCAAAAATTACCCGCACATTTCAGAATACAGGAGATACACAGTCATTTAATATAAAAGGATATATCAACTGCAATAGCACCTTTGTGGTATATGTAATCAAGTGCACCGTATGCAATAAAATGTATGTGGGTAGCACTATCAGACAGCTTAAAAAGAGATTTTTGGAACATCTAAATGACATCAATTACCTAAAGAAAAGAAATGCAGTTTCTAATCTAGATCAGTCAACAAAAGCGGTATCGAATGTGGCAAAACACGCCTTTGAACAACACGATGGCAATACCAATAGTTTAGAAGTATTTGCCATTGAACAGATACACATGAATACTAGGGGTGGGGACAAAGAAAGATTATTGAGGGATCGAGAATTTTTCTGGATATTCCATCTCAACACCAGATTCCCTGCAGGACTCAACTTCAAAAATGAAATGATGTTTCACTATTGAGCAGTACAGTTTTATGTGTGATGATGGAATCCTACTTGCTTGTTTTTTCCTCATAATTATCCTTAAACTTAAATTTTTCTAATGCTATGTAGCACTGTTAGTTATACCAGGATATCCACCCTTATATCAGTAGGATATGATACCTCTTACCGATATACGATTGAAACTGAGCCATAATAATACCAACGGGGGGGGGCACATGAAAATACCCAGCCTAGGGAAGGAGGAAGCTAAGGGGGGCACCATATATACTACCAACAGGGGAGCCATATATATAGCCAATCCGTAATGTAGGTTAAGGGAGGCTATAGGTGGGGCCAATATTATAATACCAAGGGAGGGGGGCAATATAATATAAACCACTCCTGTAATGTAGGGAGGAAGCTATAGGGGGGCCCCATTATATACACCAACAGGGGGGGGGGGCATATATAATACCAACGGGGGGGGTGGGGGCATATAGTAATACCAATCCGTAATGAAGGAGGAAGCTATAGGGGGCCCCATATATATACCAACCAGGGGGGGGGCATATATAATACCAACGGGGTGGCACTATATATAATCACCATCCTGTAAGGTAAGGAGGAAGCTATAGGGGGGCGCCCCTATATTAAACCAACAGGGGGTGGGAGGGCATATATAATACTCAACGGGTGGGCATATATATACCAACGGGGGGGGGGCATATATATAATACTAACCTGTAATGATAGGACGGAAGCTATAAGGGGGGCCCCATTATATACCTGTCCGGAGAGGGTACAACACAAGGTTATCACGCGCAGCCCAAATCATCCCACACGCCTATTTCGGGACCTACCTTCTGGCCTGCCCCGTCTGGTTAGAAAGAGCTGTGTGGGCATTCTCTACACCTTCCCTCTTGCTCTCTTCACCTGTGGCCCCCAGTTCCAGTTGGTCGGACCCCAGACATCACTTTGCCCCTCGTCTCTTCTCCGCAGGATCTCTGGACGGTTCGGGGAAGAGACGGCCTGGACAACAAGGAGGAGGCCGGCGCTGGAAGCTGACGACGACGCGGCCCCCGGGAGGAAGAAGCTGCCGGAGGACAACCAGAGCCACAAGAGGAAGAAGGAGCCGGTGCAGGACACTGGGGGGAAGAAAAAGGTGCGGGCACTGGAGGCGGGGCCTGTACTGGGGAGCAGATGGGGGGGGTTGTTTTTAGTTATTTTTACTCATTTTGTGCATTTTGCTTCTGTAGGTGAAGGTTGATAAAGATAAGAAAGTGAAGAAGGTGAGTGCGGCCTGTGATTGGCTTCCCCCCCCCCCATGGATCGGTCCCCACTGTGCCCCGGTGGTAACTGATCCAACCGTGTGTTCTGTCCCAAGAACCCACGGCGCCTCAGGCCGCCCACGTTCGACCGTTCCCACCAGCGAGAGAAGATCGAGCGCTTCAAGCAGATGTGTCAGATGTTGGAGCGGGCGCGCAGCAGCACCTCCATTCCAGCTCCGACTCCGATTCTGACTCCGACTCCAAGGCGTCCCGGGGAAGCAGTGACAATGGTGAAGGGGGGGAGGGGCGGTCGTCTCGGATCAGCTTCAGCACCAATCTCAGAGGACGACGAGGATGGAGGAGGCTCGGCCACAGAGACAAAACGGCACCAGAAACGGGAAACAGAAATCACCGCGAGGAAACGGCAGGGAGAAGGAGAACCGGAGAGGAAGTGGAGGCGCGGCCGTCAGGAAAGGAACTTGTGGTCGCAACGCCGTGCAGGCCTTGTCCAGGACTCAATACTAAAAGGCCGCTGGTGCCCTCCCCACCAAAACCACCCCCCCTACAACTAGAGAGACACGTGGTACGACCCCCTCCCCACAGCCCCGAGCCAGACTCCCTGCCTTTGGACAGTGGAACGGACCATGTAATGCAGAGGGGGGTCTGGCTGGCCGTGTTTAGGCACTTGGGACATAAGAGCTGTGCGTCTGTATGCGGGTGTGCCGAACCTGGAACCGGTGGTAAGTGACATGTACAGATTGTGCTGAGATCAGCGAGTCTCATAATGGGGAAACACCTAGTCCATCAGCTCAGCATCAACAAGATTTAACAACACATGTGCGATGGTCAGTGACTAATGCCTGTAGTGGGAATACTTCAACCAGCAGCAGAATATGAGTGCCTCTGAGTATATACAGGATGTAACTCAGGATAAGTAATGTCAGTGTATGTACACAGTGACTGCAACCAGCAGCAGAATATTGATGCAGCTCTGGGGTCTAATACAGGCTGTACTCATGATAAGTAATTCATGTATGTAACAACCGTACCCCTTGGCATGCAAGCAACCAGCAGCAGATAGTGAGTCATCTCTTGAGTATAATACATGATGTAACGCAGATCATTACGATAGTATGTCATGTATGTACACAGTGCTGCAACCAGCACGAATAGTGAGTGCAGCTCTGGAGTATAATACTGGATGTACTCAGGATCATACGGATAAGTAATGTCATGTATTACACAGTGACTGCACCAGCTCAGAATAGTGGTGCCGCTCTGTAGTATAATACAGGATGTACTCAGGATCAGTACAGGATAAGTATGTCAGGTAATGTACACAGTGCTGCACCAGCAGCAAAAGTGAGTGCAGCTCTGGAGTATAATACAGATGTAACTCAGTATCAGCAGGAGAAGAAATGTCATTATGTACACAGTGACTGCACCACGCAGCAAATAGTGATTGCAGCTCTGGATATAAACAGGATGTAACTCAGGATCAGTAAGACAAACACCGAATAAGTAATGTCTGTATGTACACAGTGACTGCAACCGGTACAGCAGAATAGAGTGAGTGCAGCTCTGGGTATTTCCATTTATGTACACAGTGACTGCACCAGCAGATAATAGTGAGTGCAGCTCTGTGGTATAATACAGGATGTAACTCAGATCATTACAAGTATAAGTAATGTCATGTTGTACACAGTGACTGCACCACATCAGAATAGTGATGTCAGCTCTGGGGTATAAGACAGGATTTAACTCTGGATCGAGTACATGGAAATTAATGTCATGTAATGTACCATTGACTGCAAACCAGCAGCAGAATAGTGAAGTTTCCAGCTCTGGTGTATAATACAGGATGTACTCCAGGATCAGTACATGTATAAGTATTCCAGTATGTAACAGGACTGCCACCAGCACAGAATAGTGAGTGCAGCTCTGAGTATAATGCAGTATTGGGTAACTCAGGATCAGTACAGGTAAGTAATTCATGTATGTACACAGTGACTGCACAACAGCAGAATAGTGGAGTGCAGAAGCTCTGGGGTATAAATACAGGAGTACTCGGATCATACAGGATAATTAATGTCATGTATGTACAACGTGACTGCAAACCAGCGCAGAATAGTGAGTCAGCTCTGGGGTATACTACCAGGATTAACTCGGAGCAGTACGGCGATAAGGAATGTATGTATGTACACCGTGACTGACACCAGCAGTAGAATAGTGAGTGCAGCCATGGGGGTAATACAGGATGTAAATCAGGATCAGTACAGGATTAAGTATGTTCATGTATGTACACAGTGACTGCCACCAGCAGCAGAAATAGTGAGTGCAGCTCTGAGTATAACAGGCAGTAACTCAGGATCAGTACAGGATAAGTAAGTCATGTATGTGGACACACAGTGACTGGCACCGCATCAGGAATAGTGAGTCAGCTCTGGGTTATACTACAGGGTTAACTCAGGATCGTACACGGTAAGTAATTCATGTATGTAACAGCATGACTGCACCACTAGCAATAGGAGTGCACCTGGAGATAATACATGAATGTAATAGGATCAGCTTACAGAGATAAGTAATGTATGTATGTACACAGTGACTGCACCAGCAGCCAGAATAGTGAGCTTGCACTCTGGATATAATACGATTAATTCAGGATCCGTACAGAGAATAAGTAATGTCATGTATGTACAAGTTGGACTGCACCAGCAGCTAGAATAGTGAGCGCCAGCTCTGGGGAAATACAGAGTAACTCGGATCGTACCAGGAAAGTAATGTCTGTAGTACACAGTGACTTGCACCAGCACAGAATAGTGAGGTGCAGCTCTGGGAGTAATACATGGAACTCAGTGATCAGTACAGGCTAAGCTAATTGTCATGTATGTACACAGTGACTGCACCAGCAGCCAGAATAGTTGAGTGCATCTCTGGGAGTTAGTAATAAAGATGTAACTCCGGATCAGTACGGATAAGTACTGTCTGTATGTACACAGTGACTGCACAGTCAGCAGAATAGTGAGTGAGCTCTGCGGTTTAATACAGGATGTACTAAGTGATCAACCAGGATAAGTAATGTCATGTATGTACACAGTGACTGCCCAGCAGCAGAATGTGAGTGCAGCTCGAGTATAATACAGGATGTAACTCAGGATCAGTACGGATAGTAACTGTATGACGGACAGTTGACTGCACCAGCCAGAATAGTGAGTGCATCTCGGAATATAATACAGGATGTACTCAGATCATACAGGTAAGTAATGTCATGTATGTACCAGTGACTGCACCAGCAGCAGAATAGTCGATGCAGCTATGCGGGTAAATACAGGGTGTAACTCAGGATCAGTACAGGATAAGTAATGTCATGTATGTACATGACTGCACCAGCAGCAGAAGTGTGAGTGCAGCTCTGGAGTATAATACAAGGAATGTAACCTCAGGATCAGTACAGGAAAGTAATGTCATGTATGTACAAGTGACTGCCAGCAGCAGAATAGTAGTGCCAGCTCTGTGTATAATACGGCGAGAACTCAGGATCAGTACAGGATAAGTACATGTCATGTAATGTACAAGTGACGCACCAGCAGAGAAGTATGAGTGCCAGCTTCTGGAGATAATACAGATTGACACTCAGGATCAGCTACCGATAAGTAATGTCATGTATTTACACCGTGACTGCACCGGCAGCAGTGATAGTGAGTGCAGCTCGGAGTAAATACTGCATGTACTCAGGATGCAGTACAGATAAGTATGTCCATGTATGACAAACGTGACTGCAACCAGCCGAGAATAGTGAGTGCAGCTCTGGAATGGAAGTGTTGTTGGATTGACCTACCCAGATAAAGCAGTGTGTGATGCTTAGTATTGCAGCACCATTGTAATGTGTTTTGTCTGATGACAGCTTCATATCCGGACCTTGTGTATGTTATTAGTAGGCACAGACTGTTGTATGATTAATAGTTCCAGGTGTAGCTTTCTCATGTGCCACTGCGTTGTGTCTCACACTGCTGTGCTTTTAACTCTTTATTGAATTGCTGCACAGCCCCTCTCTTTGTCCTTTGTTCCACTGCTCCTCTAGGATTTTTCCGAGGGGGTCGATAGGCGAGCGGGGGTAGGGGGGGGGCCTCTGGAGCGGTTTATACCAACGCAAAACGGCATCAGGTTCAACCAAGAAAATACAGAGACTGCATTCCGTGCAGAAGGCTACAGCGCCTGGAATACAATCCATTATCACAGCCCCTGCGGCTACAGAAGCACAGAGCACACAGCGTGAGACCATCTCCTCCATGTGACCATAACACTGGCTGCAATCTCTGGTTGCATCCTCTGACTTTCCCCCCCTAAGACTTTCCGTTCCTGTGGATGGGTCATCATGTATGGGGTCATGGTGGGTCAGGCCTCCACCTGTGACCTCTCTGATGTGAAGGTTTCTGTTTCAGGTGTTGTGATCGGCAGCTCTGGACGTCCATCGATCTGAGCAGAAGAAAATCAATCACCCCTCCTATGCTGAGTGGAATAGTCCGAATCCCGGTCCACTGACCTGAGCTGGACCAACATATCCGAGAAACAGCTGACGTGGCTCATCCACCGGCTGCAGGGTGAGCGGGGGTATGATGGGTAATATGATGGGGGCAGTAGTGGTCATTGTACTGATGGATGGGATGATGAGAGTAGTAGTGAGCAGGGTCGTCATTCATCTAATCTCTTCTCCCCAGGACTGAAGGAGCTGCTGCTCGCCGGCTGCACATGGACGGCCGTCTCCTCTCTCTGGACCATCACATTCCCCTGCCTGACTTTACTTGACCTCGGCTGGGTACAAGGAATGAAAACCTCGCACCTCCGGGAGCTGCTCTCACCCCCAAACTCAGATGGCAAATCAGGTGAGGGGCGCAGGACCCTGCAAACACCACAGCTCAAGGGCCTGACTACATACCAGCAATAGATAACACTCCCTGCTCTGTGAGATCAACTTCCTAGCAAAGAGTATGACTTTATCCGCCCCTGTAACATCCTCCTCTCTCCCGGATTAATGGCTGATAACAGAGATATAGATTTATCCCCCCGTGTACAGTCTCCTCTCCCCGGGGTTCCCCTCTCTTCACCCACCCCCACCGTTTATAGTTCCCCCCTTTGTTCTCCCACATATATGTGGTTGATTATCTGAATTTCAGCTTGTTGTTAAGCCCACGGGAAGACAAGGGTTGTTTGCGTGTAAATGACAACGATGCAACAGGTGATGATTAATCCAAATCACAACCCACTTCTTTCTTTTTAAGTCTGTGAGTTTGCCTTTGTATATTATACAGCCATGAGGAAGGACGCATAGTGCGTTTGAAACGCGTTGCTGATGTATAGTAAACTTTTTTAAAACTGGTACGCTTGAAAAGAGATTCTTTTGTATTCGAGACAAGGTCCGTCATAAAGGCATGAAGTTTTAACTTTCAAGCATTGATGTCCCAATTCTGTAGCTGGGTCCAAGTCTACTAAAAGAATGAGGGGCACATTCCCCGCCGTTCGCACTGGTGAGGGGCACATCCCGCGTCGCACATGGTTGAGGGGCACCATCCCAAGCCGTCGAACATGGTTCGAGGGGGGGCACCATCCCCACCGTCACACAAGGTTGAGGGGCGCCATCCACCGCCGTCACACAAGGTTGAGGGGGGACGCCATCCCCCCGTCGGCACAGGTTGAGGGGCACATCCCGCCGTCGCACACAGGTTTGAGGGGCGCCATCCCCGCTGTCACACAGGTTGAGGGGCGCCATCCCGCCGTCACAAAGGTTGAGGGGCGCCATCCCCCCGCCGTCACACACAGGTTGAGGGGGGCGCCATCCCCGCCGTCACCACAAGGTTGAGGTGCGCCATCCCCGCGTCACTAGGTTGAGGGGCGCCATCCCCGCGTCCACACAGGTGAGGGGCGCCAGGATAAAAAAGTACAAAATCTGCTCACCGAATGTTGCATGTGGATGTCTTTTCCGTGCTGAAGTCCAATCCTGGGCCGGGAGAGGAATTGTGCATGCTTTTTAGTAGACTTGGACCCAGCTACAGGAAATGGAAATCAATGCTTGAAAGTTAAAATTCATGCCTTTATTGACGGACCGTGGTCTCGAAACAAAAGAATATCTCTTCAGCGTAAACAGTTTAAAAAAGTTTAAATCCAGCAACGGTTTCAACGCCACTATGCGTCCTTCCTCATGGCTGTTAATATACAAAGACAAACTCACAGACTTAAAAGAAGGAATGGGTTCTTGTGATTGGATTGTCATCACTGTCACATGTTTGCACCCTTTCTTCCCGTGTACTTAAACAAGCTTAAGATTCAGATATAATCAATAAGCACATCTAAACATGTTAAAAACATATGGACAAATAAGTACATATTATATCGGCGTCTTGATAAATTATAGTATGACTAGTCTCAACTAAGGAAAATAACATCTGTTATGATACATATCTGAAAAATCGGCGAGAAATAAAAATCTAAAAGCGGGTGTGATCGTCTAGCAAAAATGGCTTATTACGGATAATGACAAGGAAGTCGGGTTCCAAGAATTCAATGATCGTCTAACAAAATGTAGTATGCAATAACATCAGTCTCATTATGTGTGTGGCTACGGTTCTAATGAACGAATATCCATGTAAAAATGGTTACGTCTGGTTTATTGTGCCGAGCTGGAGAAGACGGCAGCGCATTGCGGCGGCAGTCCCCCCTCACAGGCTCCAGCAACACAACGTAAGCGATGAATCCTACCTCTACTCGAGAACACGAAATGGACAGACATCATCGAACCATGACAGTCCAATCGTCACATGTCACTAACGATATAATGTTCTGAAGAGTGTTCATACGAAAAAATCGACTCAGACAACGGCAGTTCAATCGTCTATCGGTAGAGGTATCATATCCTATGAGATAAGGGTGGATATCCTGGTATAACTAACAGTGCTACATAGCATTAGAAAAATTTAAGTTTAAGGATAATTATGAGGAAAAAACAGCAAGTAGGATTCCATCATCACATAAAACTGTACTGCTCAATAGTGAAAACATCATTATTTTGAAGTTGAGTCCTGCAGGGAATCTGTGTTGAGATGGAATATCCAGAAAAATCTCGATCCCTCAATAATCTTTTGTCCCACCCCTAGTATCTATGTGTATCTGTTCAATGGCAATACTTCTAAACTATTGTATTGCCCGTGTTGTTCAAAGGCGTTTTGCCACATCGATACCGCTTTTGTTGACTGATCTAGATAGAAACTGGCATTCTTTTCTTAGGTAATGAGTCATTTAGGTTCCAAAAATCTCTTTTTTAAGCTGTCTGATGTATGCTACCCAAATACATTTATGCATACGGTGCACTTGATACATATACCACAAAGGTGCTATTGCAGTTGATATATCCTTTTCATTAAATGACTGTGTATCTCCTGTATTCTGAAAGTGTGCGGGTAATGTTGCATACGACAAAGTTTCAAGGGTGTCCCCCACATCTAAAAAACCTTTGGGTGTAAACAGGACTTGGTCTGTTGGAAGACACAAAATAGCTAGGTGAGATTCGATTCCCATGGTAGTAGAGCGTCTGGATACTATCTTGCACCCTTCATCCAAGATATCACGTAATTTCTCACTCCCATAAAATAGGTACACACTTTTGTACAGTGTTTTGATTTGTGTAAACTGGTTACTAAATTCTACACGAGGTACGGCATATTGTTATTATTATTTTTTTTTTATGGGGGATTTTTTAAATAACATTTCTTCCCTATTTTTGGTTTGACAATTGCTTCCGCTCATAAGTAAACCCTGTGGAATAGCCTCTTTTCCGCAGCCTCGTTAATTTCGAGGTTCTTTAATATAATCCTCCACGTGGGACACTTTCTTTTTGATTCACAATCTCCACACAGGGATAGCAGTATAGTGTGTGTAGGTGAGAACTGCCGGCATGGAGTATAGTGTTACCCGCTGTGCTTTCCTGTGGGTTACTAGTCTCACAATTTCACCTTCTGGTGTTTTACCAGTAATCCAAAAATAATCTTATCTCTACAAATGAGTGGGTGAATTTAGATTGATGTGTTATTAGTATGTAGGAGACAAATTCCGGTACGGCAGCACACTCGACCCTATAATCAATTGTCGTCGAAGTACCTGCCTACCAGAAGATGTCCCCCACAAACGGATTATGTACGAGGTATATGGTATTTTCCTCCTCCTATTCAGTAGGATATTGATACCTCTTACGATATACGATGAAAAACTACGTTTTGGTCGATGTTTCGTTATGACACTCATTCAGACATTATATCTGTTAGGTGACATGTGACGTTGGGGGCTGTCATTGGTTGACGGAGTCTGTCCATTTTGGGTTCTCGAGTAGAGGTAGTATCATCGGCTTACGTGGTTGCGGAGCTGTGAGGGGGACTGCCGCGCAATGCGTGCCGTTTCTCCAGCTGACAGCAAAAAGGTAACCATTACGTGTTTAACATGGATATGTCAGTTCCCATTAGGAACGTTGTACACACACATAAAATGAGACTGTGAGCATCAGTTTGTTAGACATCATGATATACAAACGTGCTGGATTAGGACCTCACACTGTTAACCTACCACGAATGTTTTATTATCGCGCATGTTCAGATTAGATATCACAAGTATTTTCCATAGTGAGAGACTAGTCCATACATAATTTATCAAGACAGCCGAGATAATATGTAGCTTATTGTTATGTCCATATGTTTTAACACGTTTATATGTGTCTATATGTGTTTATTCTGAATCTTAGTTGTGTTAAGCACACGGAAGAAAAGGGTGCACGAGCAAACAGTGATGATAATTCAATCACACCACTTCCTTCTTTTTAAGTCTGTGAGTTTGCCTTTTGTATATTATACAGCCATGAGGAAGGACGCATAGGCGTTTGGGTTTGAACGCGTTGCTGATGTATAACTTTTTTAAAACTGTTACGTGAAAGAGATTCTTTGATTCGAGACCAAGGTCCGTCATAAAGGCATGAAGTTTTAACTTTCAAGCATTGAGTCCAATTCCTGTAGCTGGGTCCAAGTCTACTAAAAGCATTGGGGAGGCCACCACCACGTCGCACATGGTTGGGGCACATCCCCGCCGTCGCACATGGTTGAGGGCACCATCCCGCCGTTCGCACCATGGTGATGGGCACATCCCCACCGTCACCAAGGTTGAGGCGCCATCCCCGCCGTCACAAAGTTGAGGGGCGCCATCCCCACCGTCGACAAGTGGTTGAGGGGCACCATCCTCGCCCTGATCCGCGTCACACAGGTTGAGGGGTCGCATCCCCGCCGTCACACAAGGTTGATGGGCGCCATACCGACGACCATCCCCGCCGTCACACAGGTTGAGGGGCGCCCCATCCCCGCGTCAAACAAGGTTGAGGGGCGCCATGGATAAAAAAGAGTACAAAATCTGCTCAACGAAATGTTGCATGTGGATGTCTTTTCCGTGCTGAAGATCCATCGCTGGGACGGGGAGAAGGCTGACATGCTTTTTAGTAATTGGACCCAGCTACAGGAATTGGACATCAATGCTGTGAAAGTTAAAACTTCATGCCTTTATTGACGGACCTTGGTCTCGAATACAAAAGAATCTTCTTCCAGCGTAACAGTTTTAATAAAAAAGTATATACATCAGCCACGCGTTTCAAACGCACTATGCGTCCTTCCTCATGGCTGTATAATATACAAAAGACAAAACTCACAGACTTAAAAAAGAAGGAAGTGGGTTGTGATGGGATGTCATCCCGTGGCATCGTTGCAACTTTCTTCCCGTTGTACTTAACAACAAGCTTAAGATTCAGACTATAATTACATATAGACAATATAAATGTGTTAAAAAAATATGGACAAACATAAGCTACATATTATACTCGGCTGTCTTGATAAAAATTAGTTGGACTAGTCTCTCAACCTAATGGAAAATACATTGATATCTAATCTGAACATGCGTGATAATAAAACATCGTGGTAGGTATAACAGGTTAGGTCTATCAGCTACGTTTGTATATCATGATGTCTAACAAAAACTGCATTGCAATCGCAGTCTCATTTATGTGTGTGTACAGGTTCTAATGGAACTGACATATCCATGTTAAACATCGTAATGGTTCCTTTTGCTGTCAGACTGGAGAGAAGACGGACAGCGCATGAGCGGCAGTCCCCCACTCACAGGCTCCAGCAACCACAAGTAAGCCGATGAATTCTACCTCTAACTCGAGAACCCGAAATGGACAGAATCCATCGAACATGGACAGTCCCAATGGTCAAATGCACCCTAACAGATATAAGTCTGAAATGAGGTGTCATAACGAAACAAATCGACCAGCAAACGGCCCCCCCCCCCCCGTTGGTATTATATATGAGCCCCCCCTATAGCCTCCTCCTTACCTTACAGGTGCGGCCTTCCCTCACGCAGCGCGGACACTCCCAGCAGTTGGGGATTTCCGTGTCGATGTTGGCTTCGGCTTTTCCCATCTGAAGAGAAGAGGGAGAAGGTGAGAAACTCCCCATTCACTGACAGCAAGCGGAGGGCAGTGGTGAAGGAGTGCGGGCCATACCTTGATACATCCGGGGTGGACGATCTCGTTGCAGATGGTACATTCCATGAGGGACAGGTTGAACTTCTGCTCCTCGTCCTGAGCGGTGTCCTCCTTCCCGGCGTCTCCGCAGAGGAGACAGACAGCCGTGTGCGGCAGGACGGGCTGCGGAGGGGAAAGTGTTACATGATGGCGGCTGACCACCAGACGGCGCCCCCCGGAGGCTGCCCCCGCTACTTACCGCCGTGCACTGCCTCTTCAGGCAGGACTGCTTCATGCGCCCCGGACCCCCGAACTTCTTCATGTCCTTGCAGAAGTTGCACTCCCCGCACTCGGTGCGCACACAGGCCTCACACTTCCGGCAGCGCGTCCTCCTGCGCCGCGCAGCCCCCAGACCCTTCCCCGACATCTCCCCCTGGGCTGTGCGATGCCTCAGCTGCGCCCACACCTGGAGGACGGAGGGAAGACGCGTCAGACCAGTCACATCCAGCACATGACCCCCAGCGGATCCCCGGGACTCACCTGCTCCCCGCTGCTGCCGGACCCCGGCTCCGCGTTACCATCATCAGAATGGGGGTCTCTCCGCTGTGCGTCTCCTGCTACACCCCACCCATGGTCACCCCAATATCCACAGCAATCACACCCTCCCCCCAGATCCCCCCCGCATCCTAATGAGCTGTAGGGGGCAGCACAGGGCCCCTTCCTCTATGGCTCCCCCACCACCTCCCTCATCTCCTGCCCGGGCCCCCCGGATCTCGCAGTGTGCGCCCCCCTATCACCTGCAGCGAGGCCTGAGCCCGGCGGTGGCCCCACAGTGACGATACGGGGCCCCACAGCCTGTGTCCCCCTGCCCCTGCCCCTCACATTCACACTCACACACACAACAATACCACATCCAACATGGCCGCCCAGTGGGAAAGGCCACAGCTCCCGCCCCCCGCGCCGCGAGGCACGCCGGGAAGTGTAGTCCTGGCCGGCGCCGCGGCCCGCGCTGACCCGAGGAAGGCGGAAGCGCGCGGGACTACAGGCAAGATGGCGGCGGCAGCGTGGCCGCGGAGCACGCGTGGAAATGTAGTCTTTAGTCGGGGATGGGAGAAGGAAGAGGAAGTGTCCGGCTTCCTGCCGGCGAGGGCTGCCGGGAAGTGTAGTCTGGGGCAGGACGGATCGGTAAATAGGTCACGGGGAGAAATGTTACACAAATACCGGGCCCCAATGTGACGGTTGGAGGGAGCAGAGCCCCGGGCACACATCTCATCAGCCACATTCCCGCTTCCATATGTCCTTATATTCCAGGATTGTAGCTGCACAGCGCTCTCTGCTGCCCTGGTGATGAGATCATCAAACACAGTACAGACCCTCCAGCCTATAGATCACACACCAGTGCATCAGATCACTGGAGTCCTAGCTGCAGAGAGCATAGAGCACAGCAGTGTGAGGTCTGGTTACACATCTCTCCAGGGACAGTACATAACACTGACTGCAGAGAGCACAGACAGAGCACAGCAGTGTGAGGTCTGATTACACATCTCTCCAGGGACAATACATAGCACTGGCTGCAGAGAGCGCAGAGCACAGCAGTGTGCAGGGAAAAAACTTCAGTAATACACACAAACGACTAGTTTGTGGTAGAAAGCACCAATTTTTCTATAAGCATGGACAATCCCTTAAAGTATATTTGGGCTCTTTGCCGCCCCTGCACTGCATGACTACAATCTCAGCAGCAGATGTAAACACGTTCATTAAATGTTTCATGACCAGTTATCAGAGGCCACAAACACGAAACCAGTGGACTGTACACATTATGGAGGCCGTGATACACAACCTGTGACAGAGTAACCCGGGCCCACCTGCACATAGGAGGAGAAGGCACGGACCACCCATTAATGGCCGACTATCGTTACTGGGGGTATTACACATTCACCCTGACAATCTAGATGGGGGGCAGAGTCTGTTACTTATGGGCACATCTGTAGCCCCCGTGTCTTCTCCAAACAGTCAGCTGTGGAGGGGGGCACAGAGATTGGACCCCCACAATCTGATAATTATAGGGTTTGCTAACAACATCGTATCACCTACCACATCAGTGGAGATCCAACTGATGAGAACATGTAACGAGGGTCCCCCGGGAGGTGGTCGTGCACCAGAGATCAGTGTAACAATCCAACAGTGCGCCACAAAGGGAACAAGATCACCTGCGGGAGGAGGTTCTCCCGATCACGGCCCGTCTTCGCGCTGGAAAACCCAGCCATTATTATGAGAAATTATAATGAGCCTATAAGGCTCTGGGGTGGTTCCCAGAATCCCTCTGTGCTGTAGATTCACAGGTTGTTACAAGGAGCAGAACATGCATCTCTCTCTCTCTGTAATCTGGCAACAGAACAAAAAAGAAACAAACAATCATACACAGGATTGGATACTTTCCACTTGTTACCTTTGTTCCTTTAAACTGGGCTTGTTGTATAGTGAGAACCACTGTGCGAATATGAACGAAAATTTGCGCGTGCGAACATCCAATCCTGTGTACGATGGTTTCTTTACTTTATTGGATTTGAATTTTAAAAAAGGAACGTGGATTGAAGATGCAATTTCTGAACATACGTAATAATCCGTTGTTTTATGTGGTCGTTATTAACACGATTGTGGTGGCTCCGCACTACTATGTCGCAGTCCATTACGTGTTTTTGGATTTACCAATGATTTCGGTGAGGATTTCATCCCCTTAGAGGATAACAGACATTCAGTGCCATTATACAAACAGCCATGAGTAAGAGCGCCGGAGTGTGACCCGTATGGTGATCGCAAATTTCTATAACGTTACATAGAACACGTTCTATCATCCCCCAGAGGTAACGAGAATCCGTAATAAGACAGTCTACCCCCGATAATCTGGTGCTAGATATCACAATGTCTACCAGAGTACTGGAGTCACTGCACCGGACATGCCATGGGACACAATTATGGAAGGTTTTAGCCCATTTTTTTGGCATTTTTCTGACTGGTCTTAAAAGCAGGTGTGGACTCAGGAAAAGGGGGCATGGCCTAGCCCCGTGACCTAAGGGCGCGTTCACACGTTCCGCCGCGTTCATAACGCGAAGCTAGCGCACAGGGGGCGGAGTTTGGGGCGATTGCATATGCGTTTCCAGAGAAACGCATGCGATCGGGTTATTAATCGCATGCGTTTCCCGGGAAACGCATATGCGATCGGCCCCAGCCCCGCCCACTGTGCGCTATTGTCGCGTTATGAACGCGACGATAGCGGAACGTGCCCTAAACTAGGCCAACTAATAGTCCAACTCCAGATAAATTATCCAGCACGATTCACCTGCCGCAGAATTAGGCATCCTATACACAACGAGCGTACTTGCGCCTATGGGCTCATGCACGCGGCTGTGGATCCCACGGCCCTGACTATGAGACGACTGTCCAGGACACAACCGGTAGAGCAGATCCTATTCCTGCCTGCTTTTGTTTCCCGGGCAGCCATTTTTTCTTGCGCGGAGCTCACCCCCTGGTGTGACGCGGGTCGCAGACATTGTGTCGCATGCAGGTGTCCTATGGCCATTTGCACGCGTACGTGCGCTCAACCGGAGGTAGCACATAGGAAAGCCGATCAGGAGCCGTAGACCTCTATGGGGGCTGCGATCTGCACATCTGCCTCAAAAAGTCATTAGAAAGAAGGGGAAAAAAAATTAAACAATAGGCGCATGTGCCCCTGTGTATCGTTACAGGGTAAATGGATGTGAGGAGCAGAAGGGTTCCGGTCTCTGCCGCTCCCTCCAACACTACATTACATTACATTAGGGAGCGCAGCTCTGAAGCACAAACTGCTGCTATAACAAGTGAGCAACGACTCTCCCTTCAGTCATGTATTAACAAAAAACACCAAGTTCTGGTCGTGACCCGTTACATCTTCTTATAAAACTGCTGGAGGTTTATATGAAGCAAAGGTCAAGGTCATAGCGGCAGTGCATGGGAAGGTCATCACCATAGCAAGGTTCAAAAATCTGAAAATGTCTTAAATGATCATAATACAAATGTACAAATGCTGGCTGCACCCTCACACCATGGCGGGTATAACACTAAACCTCATCATCTATGTGACCCCCCCCTCATTGTTTACTGAGGTGTGCACTGCTGCATTGTACAGTGACAAATAAAGTTATTCACGAAAAAAAAAAAAAGGAACAAGGTGGTGATAGAGCGGGGGGCCGCCAGGCCGCTCTGTACTATCCTTCCTTTCGTCTCTATGCTGTGATCCCGCCTCAGCTCCCTCCCCAGATGTCGCCGTTTATAAAAGAGTCCACAGTCGCAGATTCGTCACAAAACTGAAGATAAATGTCTTAAATAAAAAATAAATAAATTTCTACGCCGATCTAATTTTCATCTTAGTTTTTACTAGAAGAAACTCTGAATATAGTTTTTCAAAAATAATTACATTTGTTGATTCATGTGTGGAAAGTGCGACACTAGGTGTACGGAGGAGGTAAATCTATTTCTTGGGGCGCTCGGCCACAGATTCGTCACTGATGTAAATGTGGATATATTAATAACCGAGGCTTCCGGTGTGAGGACTGAAAGCGACCGAGTGGCAGTAGAGCAGCAGGGAAGCTGAGAGAATAATATTGAAAAGGGCGGCGAAGGGGAGACACAAGGGCCCGAGCAGCGGCGAAAGTGCCGGCCTGGGCAGCAGGCGGCGTTACTGAGAGACACAGAGGATCCGGGGGAAGAGACAGCGAGAGACAGCCGGGAGCCGAGAGACAACCAGGTGAGAGCGAGAGCGCCCGCCCCGGCACTCAGAGACACCCGGGACACCGCCGCCGAAGAGACCGCCAGAGCCGGGACACTGCGGAGCCGGGGGCGGGAGATAGACAACGGGGAGATCGCGGAGGCTGAGCCACCTGAGGAGAGGGGCCCCGGAGCACCGAGAGACAGCCAGAGACTGCGGGGCAGGAGAGAGACAGACCCCGAGACAGGCGTGAGAAAAACTGAAAAGAGGAAAGAGACAGCACCGGGAAGAGAGAGACCGGCAAAATAGACAGCACCAGGGGAGAGAGGAGACAGGCAAAATAGACAGCACCGGGGGAGAGAGATGAGACAGGGCAAAATAGACAGCACCGGGGGAGAGAGAGGAGACAGGCAAAATAGACAGCACCGGGGGAGAGAGAGGAGAACAGCAAACAAAATAGACAGCACCGGGGGGAGGAGAGAGGAGACAGGACAAATAGACAGCACCGCGGGGAGAGTAGGAGGGAGACAGGCAAAATAGACAGCACCGGGGGAGAGAGAGGAGACAGGCAAAATAGACAGCACCGGGGGGAGAGAGAGGAGACAGGCAAAATAGACAGCACCGGGGGAGAGAGAGGAGACAGGCAAAATAGACAGCACCCGGGGAGAGAGAGAGAGAGACAGGCAAAATAGACAGCACCGGGGGAGAGAGAGGAGACAGGCAAAATAACAGCACCGGGGGAGAGAGAGGAGACAGGCAAAATAGACAGCACCGGGGGAGAGAGAGGAGACAGGAAAAATAGACCAGCACCGGGGGAGAGAGAGGAGACAGGCAAATAGACAGCACCGGGGGAGAGAGAGGAGACAGGCAAAATAGACCGCACCGGGGGGGAGAGAGGAGACAGGCAAAATAGACAGCACCGGGGAGAGAGAGAGGACAGGCAAAATAGACAGCACCGGGGGAGAGAGAGGAGGACAGCAAAATAGACAGCACCGGGGGAGAGAGAGGAGACGGGCAAAATAGACAGCACCGGGGAGGAGAGAGGACAGGCAAAATAGGACACACCGGGGGAGATAGGAGAGAGAGAGGAGACAGGCAGCAAAATAGACAGCACAGGGGAGGAGAGGAGACAGGCAAAATAAACAGCAACGGGGGAGAGAGAGACAGGCAGAAAGAGGACAGCACGGGGAGAGAGGAGACGGGCAAAATAGACAGCACCGGGGGAGAGAGAGGAGACAGGCAAAATAGACAGCACCGGGGGAGAGAGGAGAGAGAGGAGCAGGCAAAATTAGACAGCAGGGGGAGGAGAGGAGAAAGACAGGCAAAATAGACGGCCCGGGGAGAGAGGAGGGGGGAGAGAGAGGAGACGGGCAAAATAGACGGCACCGGGGGAGAGAGAGAGAGGAGAGGGGCAAAAGAGAAGGCACCAGGGAAAGAGAGAGAGGAGACGGGCAAAAGAGATGGCACCAGGGAAAGAGAGAGAGGAGACTGGCAAAAGAGATGGCACCAGGGAAAGAGAGAGGAGACGGGCAAAAGAGATGGCACCAGGAAGAGAGAGAGGAGACGGGCAAAAGAGAAGGCATCAGGGGAGAGAGAGGAGACGGGCAAAAGAGAAGGCATCAGGGGGAGAGAGAGAGGAGACGGGCAAAAGAGAAGGCATCAGGGGAGAGAGAGGAGAGACGGGCAAAAGAGAAGGCATCAGGGGGAGAGAGAGAGGAGACGGGCAAAAGAAATGGCATCAGGGGGAGAGAGAGGAGACGGGCAAAAGAGATGGCATCAGGGGGAGAGAGAGAGGAGACGGCAGCAAAAAGAAATGGCATCAGGGAGAGAGAAGGAACGGGCAAAGAAATGCATCAGGGGAGAGAGAGGTGAAGGGCAAAAGAGATGGCATAGGGGGAGGAGAGGGGAACGGCAAAAGAGATGCATCAGGGGGAGAGAGAGAGGAGACGGGCAAAAGAGACGGCATCAGGGGGAGAGAGAGAGAGGAGACGGGCAAAAGAGACGGCATCAGGGGAGAGAGAGAGAGGAAACGGGCAAAAGAGAGGCACAGGGAAGAGAGCGGAGACGGGCAGAAGCGACAGCATAGGGAGGATGAGACAGAAGAGACGGGGGGAGAGAGGCACTTATCCAAGAGAGTGATTATACAAACAAAGAGAGTGACCCACAGACTGGCAGTCGCTAAGAGAGAGACAACGCAGAAAGCGTGGTGAGAGAGAAGAAATGGCGCAGAGACCATCACACTTGGCATCTGCAGGGAAAGGGATTATTAGACTGCTTCAGAGAGGGGGCAAATACTGGATGAGACTGGCAGGAGAGAGAAGCAGTGATTGCACTGAGATCCCCATCCCTTGGGAGGGGTGGGTGTGTACAGCTAGCAAGAGACAGAGAGGAGAGAGAGCGCAGAGACCGCAGCAGGTGTAGAAAGGCAGCAGAGCTCTGCAATGGATAACTATGGAGCGTCAGAGTTAGTGAGGGCGAGAAGGCCAGTAGCTTGGGGAATCCTGGAGGATAGATGTAACAGTCTTCTCCTACCTGCAGGTGGACATGCGCTTCCACAGGCCACGTCGGAGGTGAGCTCCGTCCTCACTGCAGACTCCAGAACACGCGCAGTGGGTCCATTATCTGCAGCTCACACGCGGATCTGTGGAAACCCCTGCCAATGAATGAGCCCCTAGAGATGGAGGGGGAAGTGTGAGGTAGTAGAGTGGGGAGCACGTCTGTGATCTCACACCTTTAGTTAGCACTCTCATAGTCTGAGACCCTCCACATAACCAGGGATGAACATGCATGAGAACATGGAGACAACCTGTTCATGTGAGAGACATCCCGTCAAGTGTGTCATGACTAGGTGAGAGAGTAAAGAGACTTTAGAGATTTCTGCCTCCATTGAAATGTTCTGGTCATACGAGACGATAGCGTCCTCCCGGGCTACCATCTGCACTTGGAGGACAGGATCAGTCTCTGATAAATATTTCTATTCGTGACTGCAAGGAAAGGTTAGAATGGTTAGAAATATAACTGAAGTGTCACGTAGTACAGGGCTCCGCCGGCCTTTAACTGTGGATGAGACCTCATAGGACATGTAGGAAGGAGACGTTCTTAGTGGTTAGGCCGTTCCAACATTGGAGTGTGATGCGATGGAACTTGCATACACTCGCAACGCAGCTGCGGGAACCACGGCCAAACGCTGCACCGCGGGAGTGAACGACTGCTGAGGTTAACTTTCGGGTGCAGCGTTCGGCCGTGGGTTCCCGGCAGCATGCGTTGCGAGTGTGTGCAAGTTCATCGCATCACACTCACATGTATGGAACGGGCTTAGTAAAGAGTCAAGAACGATCAGGAAATGGCCCAGAAGAGACACTGTGAGACTCTGTGACCTCTTGACATCTGAGGAGTCTTGGTGTCGTCCACAGTGGTACACTTAGCATCTTCACTTCTGGGACAGGAGGAGACGGTCGGGGAGACTGCAGGAGACACGGTGACTTGCTGCTGTGTAGAATGAGATGACTGCGCTGGTTCTGTATGTCTCGGCCCACTTCTCATTGTCCTTGTCCCCTCAAGGTCAGAGTGTCCCCTATGGAGCCCGAGGGCGAGAGTCACAGAGCGGCCGGCTTCCAGTGGAGAGATTACAAACTGCTGCTCGACCCCGCGCTCCGCAAAGCCACGCAGAAGGTGTACCGCTACGATGGAGTGCACTTCAACATCACTGTAAGAGGAGCCAGGGGCACTTACTTCTCAGAATCTGTGCTGTGTGCGACTAGTGATGTCTGCCGCAGGGGCTAGAGACTGGGATTAGACTCTTAACGCCTGGAAAAGATATCACCAATTAAGCACTCAGAGACTGGTGACCCTCTCTGGTTTGGTGATGACTATTCCAGGCATTAGAGACTGGTGACATCATCTGCTAGTGGTTGATTGTGATGTCTATTCAGGTATTGGAGACTGGTGACCTCATTGCTTGATTGTTGATGTCTATATTCACTGACTCCCCCTCTGTTCCCCAGGATGGGCCCTTCTTCCAGTCGGAGATGTGCGGAGACCCCGGCAGCATCGCCTCTGGAGTAACCACGAGATATCACCCTCCCTGTCCCCAAATTTAAGGTACTGAGGTGATGGCTATAGGGTGGTGAGAGTCTCCGGGAGGGGCTTGTGTGTGATCCCGCCGTTTCTCTTTTCTTCAGTTTGATGAGTTTATGTGGGGCAGCTCCCCCAGAAGGAGGTCCCTCTTCGCTTACCTGAATGACAACGTGCGGGAGCTATTCCTGAAAGAAATGTGCCGCAAATTTGGGGATGTGGAAGATGTGGAGATTTTGCTGCACCCCAAAACCCGCAAGCACCTTGGCCTGGCCAAGGTTCTGTTCTCCAGCTCCCGATCCGCAAGGGACACAGTCACCCACCTCACACACGTCGGCGTCATGGGCAACATCATCCATCAGAGCTGGACCTGCGAGGTAAAGCATGGGGGACACTCAAATTGAGGGGAGACGTAGCCGCCTCTCACTGCATGTACAGTACAAAGGTCAATGTGCTGACCCCGCGAACCCCAGCCCTCGGGTGATATGTACAGGCTCCGCAGTAAACATGAGAGATCTTGTCAAGTCGGGCTACTCCACGCCCCAATAGCCTCTTTCTCCGCCTACCACTTAATCTTCGGCGCGCAGCCTCCTTTTGCTGTGCGCCCTCGTCCGAGTCCCTGGCATTCTGCGCATGTGCAGAACGCAGGCCTTCGGCTGCGTGGCCGCAGCTCCGGGGCGGAGCACTGCGCATGCGCAGAACGCCGCAGATGCGCGGGGACTCGGACGAGGGCGCACAGCTACAAGGAGCTGCGCGCCGAAGATTAAATGGTAGGCGGAGAAAAGAGGCTACTGGGGCGTGGAGCAGCCCCGACTTGTAGCTCATCTTGGCTACTCCACGCCCAGTAGCCGCTATCCTCACGTCATTCATCCACCTACCACCCGATCTATAGGTAGAATCGTGGTGGTAGGTTCGCTTTTTAATTCTGCCGCAGTCGCTCATAGCGGTGTGAGACCCGCCCTCGGGAACTCGGAGAAACTACAGTCCTGGAATAAAATCCTTATATCACAGTCTGCTGCTACTAACACTACACAGAGGTCTGATTACACATCTCTCCAGAGATCATGCATAACATAGTATCAGCAGGACTGTGAAATACTACTATCATGCACTCTGTGTGATCAGGCAGAGGTGGCTTCACGTGCCGTTTCCTTGCACCTCCTTACACGATGCGGTTGTTCTCTTTTAGGTCAGCAGCGCACAGAAATACTATGACCTATTGTGAATGGATCTACAACCCTCAGACTGTTCCCACCACAGCAGGTGGGGGCAGGAGCGCCCCCCGGAGCCGGTGAGTATTGCCCTGTGTACTGCTGAGTGTGGCTGTCACGGTCGCTACAATCACTTGTGTCTGCCCGCAGGTTGACTGTCGCCGCCGCCGTCACTGACACCACCTACGTCCCAGGGAATGGAACGCCATCTTCTCAAGAGTTGGGTCTCCCACCTAAGCCAGTACACCCCATCACTGTCCTCCTCACAGGCCCCCATACACTCCGAGGGCCGGGACGCCCTTCTCTCAGGACTTGCCTATTCTAGCAGGTGAGGACTGTGCTGTATATAATTCTGTAGGAGGATTTCAGCTCCGGAGGCATCCAGTTGGTATGCAGACAGAACCACTCATCTTGTGTATCATAAAGTGCCGGCTGGCTTCCCAGAGATGTTATGTAGTCGTAGTTGTGGGTGGAGTTACAGCCGTATAGAAATCTCATGTTGTTTGTCTTCTCTCCCTCCCTCCGCCCTGCAGGCAGGGGACCCCCAGCCATTCCAGTTCCCAGGAGACCTCAGGATACAAGTCAAGGCGGCATGAGAACAGCGCTGGTGATTCGTACTACGCAGGTCCGGACATCACTATCTCCAGCCACATCCTCCTCGTCAACCTCCTCATCACAGCACGACAGCAGCCACAGACGTTACCGGCATCAGCAACCGCTCCTCGCCGCAGTCCTACCGCTCACGACATCGGAAGCCGCCGCCTCACAGAGGAACCGCCCTACACCGCTTTCGCGGGACTCCACCACTGCCCACCCCCCACCGCCTCCACCGGATGAACCTCTGCCGGACGGGACTACAGAATGGCCCATCCTCCTCTCCCTCCGTCCTCCCCATCCTCAGCCCATACCTCCCCCTCCACCACGGAAGGCTGGGAGCCTCCACCCCCGCCTCCGCTCCAGCCTGCTCCCCACCCCCCCTCCCCAGCTCGCGCCTGCTCCCCGCTCCCGGACGGTATCTCTGAGAGCCTGCCCTCACTCACACAGCAGCAGCCTGGACTCCCGCTGAGGTCTCTCCTGAGGAGCAGCGCTCCAAGTTCTCCTTCCTCCCATCTGACGACGAAGATGAAGGCGCAGCGGAGAGTGCCGGCAGGAGAGCGGGTCCCACGTAGAAGCCCCGCCCCGGTACATGGTCCGTCACCCCTCCCCCACCCGCAGCTTTGAGGACGTGTCAGCAGAAGCATCCTGAGGTTCGGTAGTCTCGGCAGGACGGCAAATGGACAGGAAAGGGTAAGAAAATCTATGTATGTTCGCCCTGACCATTCGTTCACGTCACTACCTCTGCTTGCTGTTTGAGTTGGAACACCTTAAACCTGTCGTGTGCTGAGGGTTTGACACAAGGTACAGCCCCTTCAGCATAAGCCGTCTCTGGCTTGCTACAGCACGAAAGAGAACAAATGAGATTTAAGTGAATCTCGGTCAATGGTGGAGCTACTTTCTGAGGTCCTGACACCCATGTACATACTATGTACTGGTGGAGGTGGAGTAGCGTCATTTGTCCCCTGCAAGGGTCTACGTGGGGGTGCCCCCGGATGCTCCTCCGCTGTACCACACCAGCAGAGTCCATGCTCCAGTGTACCACATCTTACCAGGACAGTAAGGGCAGAAGCTGAGCTCAGCAGGAAGTTATTCCTGTACAGTGAGGGAAGATTTTCTTGTGTGCACACCACCTGTCCATGGGTGGCGTCAGGTACTGTGACTCTGCTGCAGTACATCACACAACCTGTGCACAGAGGTGGCGCTGTGTATGTGTAGGAGGTAAGTGAACCCTGCCCCCCATGCACACGGTCAGAGCTGAGATTACAGTGAGTGAAGTTTTCTTCTGTTTTGCTTTTCAGGTGGTGGGTTCAGTCTGCAGTGTAAAGCATAGAGGTTGTCTCTCTGGTTCCTTTCCTCCATGCTTTGCACTGCAGGCTGCCCCCTCTCGTAGTGTGGTCAAGTGACTTGTGCTGTAATAACCCGCTGCTTGTCTTTACTGTCTCACCGAAGTGCCGGCCCCGCCTCTGGCGCTCCCGCAGCCGCCTCCCACTCGCACACAGCGACTGCTTCCGGGATCGCACGTACTAACCAATCGGAGACGCCGCTGGATCCGGGGGCCCACAGGACGGACATTTCTCTGATTGATTGTTCCTTGTTTTCTGCAGATTTTGTGTTTTTCATATTTTTGTTTGTATGTGGGAATAAAGTTCTATCCCTTTAAGAGGACATTCCCCGCCCCCTTTAGTGCACATGTGACCTCTGCCCCTGATGTTCATCTCTGCCTACATTAAATCTTCCTGCCTGAAATGCATCCTTGCCGTATTTGTGTCCAGTAGGAGGCGCTGTATTCATCCTCCAGTCACATCCAGAGCTGCATTTACTAGTCGTCTCCTATGACTCGCATCCAAAGCTGCACTCGCACATCTGCTCTTTAATTATTGATGATTGTTCTGTAAATGCAGCTCTAGATGTGACTGGAGGAGAAGTCCTGATGTAACACAAGGAAATCTTTAGTGCGTGTCCGGTGCACACAAGGCAGTGACTGCTCCCAGCTCTTGCAGATTGTGGTGTAGCTAGAGATGTTATACATCAGGCAGGGTCTGGCCTGCTCTCCCTGGGGGTCCCGACGCTGCAGGAAAATAAATGAATTCTCAGATGGGGACAATTTATTTAGCGATTTTTAGAAACCTGTTCTGTGTGAAATGAACACTGAGTCTCCAGGTCACATGACATCATATAGAATAAAAGGATTGCAGCTTTGGATGTGACTGGAGTATATGGAGCATAGTGATAACTCTGCATCCAGTCCCCGGCCATGCAGCGGAGTCCATAAAGGGGTCTGCAGTCATGGGATGAACCCCTATACCTGGAGGTCCGTTACTGAAGTCCTCTGCTCCAGTTGCTTTCAAAGCTGCAGCGACGCTTTAGGATTGGTCTGTTTGCTCTCCGATTTTGCATGTTCCTGCCTTATCATCTACTGCAGTTACATCTAGAGCTGCAGTCTCCATCTATACTCGGCCCCTGATCCCTTCTGTGCCGTCCTTTAACCCTTGCCTTCCTGTCTCCTCAGCTTTCGTCTGGAGATGACATGGAAATCTCTGATGAAGAAATCACCGTAGATCTACCTGGAGCTCCCGGCCCCACTTACCCCTTGGTGCCCCACCTCGCAGCCTCCGGGGCCACTTACCCCCCTCAGACTATGCTATCCATGCCCCCTCATCCGCACCACCCGGCTCCTGGCGCCTACCCGATGATGGCCTCCACCACCGCCAGGGGTCATATTGGAGACCTTGGGGCGCGTCCTGCCTCCCCTCCCCCTCTGGACCCTTCCTCCGCGGTGGCGGCCCCCCACATCTACGACTTTGTGAACTCCATGGAGCTGGTGAACAGACTGGGGAACCAGTGGGGGGGCACGTCCATGTCCTTCCAGATGCAGACGCAGATGCTGAGCCGTCTGCAGCAAAGCAGGCAGGAGAAGGGGCAGCCCTTCGAGGACCCCTACCCCCCACCATTGCTGCCTCATTTACTGGCCCACCGACATCGACAGCAGCCCCCTCTGCCGCTCATGTCCGAGGCCATGTTTGGAGGGGCGTATCCTCACTTCCCAGCCCAGGAGCCCCAACCCTTGTTACCACTGAGGGATCTCGCCACCCGGACAAACAGAACGCTGGAGCCACGAGCCATGGGCTGGGTGCAAGAAGTGGACCCCCACGCTGCCACCGTCATGAGCGTGCTGTCCGCCCTCATCCAAGAGATGAAGAACACCATGCAGAGAGACCTGAACCGCAAGATGGTGGAGAACGTGGCCTTCAGAGCCTTTGATGAGTGGTGGGAACGCAAGGAGGAGAAGGCAAAGGTAAGCGGCGCCTGAGGGTGGAGAATCCTTCAGACCTCGGGGTCCTCCGTACTGATTGCCTTTCTATCTACAGCCCTTCCAGAATGTGCCCAAACCCGGGCCCCGGGAAGAAGACAAGGAGAAGACCCGTCCCAAGGAGCCCGGACTTGTGTCTCTAGTGGACTGGGCCAAGAGTGGTGGAGCTGAGGGCTTTGGCTTTGGTTCTGGCCTGCGGGAGGCGCTGCGACTGCCTTCCTTCAAGGTGAGGGCTGGTTGTGTCGGGGTCCCGGCCCCCCGGCCTTCAGGACGTTGGTTAACATTAACTCTTTATCTCCCGTGCAGGTAAAGAGGAAGCAGCTGTCAGATAGTGAAGATGGAGATCAGAAGAAGTTGCGACCCTCCACACCAGCGGAGGAGGAGGAAGATGGTAAGAATCCAGGGCAGCAGGATCCCTGCACACATGTGGACGGGTTCTGGACGCTCGCAGGGTCACCATATACTTCTACTTTCAGAGCGAGAGAAGGAAACCTCAGAACAGCGAGCAGGAGCAAAGGCGGCGCAGCGAGAGGCGGAGAGGTCGAAACACAAGCGCAGAAGCCCCTTCCCCTTGGACAGCGAAGGCGAGGAGGCTTCTGAGGAGTCTGCGTCCGATAAGGTGAGGGGAGAGAGACTGGGGGAGGGGGCAGCATAGGAGAAGGAGTGGATGGAGAGGGGGCAAAGACTGGGGGAGGGGGCAGCAGGGGGGAAGAAGCGGGGAGGAAGGAGCGGACAGAGACTGGGGGAGAGGGCAGCGGGCGGGAAGGAGCGGACAGGGACTGGGGAGAGGGCTGCAGGGGGGAAGAAGCATACAGAGACTGGGGGAGAGGGCAGCAGGGGGGAAGGAGCGGACAGAGACTGGGGGCGAGTGGTCAGCAGGGGGGAAGGAGCGGACAGAGAGGGGGAGAGGCAGCAGGGGGGAAAGGGGAGCAGGACAGAGACTAGGGGAAGAGGGCAGCGGGGGGAAGGAGCGGACAGAGACTGGGGGAGAGGGCAGCAGGGGGGAAGGAGCGGACAGAGCTGTGGGGAGAGGGCAGCAGGGGGGAAGGAGCGGACAGAGACTGGGGGAGAGGGCAGCAGGGGGGAAGGAGCGGACAGAGACTGGGGAGGGGCAGCAGGGGGAAGGAGCGGACAGAGACTGGGGGAAGGAGCGGACAGAGACTGGGGACGAGGGCAGCGGGGGAAGGAGCGGACAGAGACTGGGGGGAGAGGGCAGCAGGGGGGAAGGAGCGGACAGAGACTGGGGAGAGGGCAGCAGGGGGGAAGGAGCGGAAGAGACTGGGGGAGAGGGAAGCAAGGGGGGAAAGAGCGGACAAGACTGGGGAGAGGGCAGCTAGGGGGAAAGAGGCAGCCAGGAAAGAGACGCCCGGGTGGAGAGCGAAGAACGACGGGCGGAAGGAATGGAGAAAAGAAGAATGGGGGGAGAGGCGAATGAAAGGGGGGAGGAGAGGACAAGAGAAGGGGCGGAAGAGCCGGCGAACAGCAAGGACGGAGAACCTCACCTCTATTAGATAACCATCACTACTCGCTCCCCTAACATATGCACTTCTCATGCATTACTACTACCCCCCCACTATTAATCCTGCACATCATTTACACTATTTTTCGTCCCAATCAGACGGAGCGGACAGCGAAGGGGGGAGAGGGCAGCAGGGGGGAAGGAGCGGACAGAGACTGGGGGAGAGGGCAGCAGGGGGGAAGGAGCGGACAGAGACTGGGGGAGAGGGCAGCAGGGGGGAAGGAGCGGACAGGACTGGGGAGAGGGCAGCAGGGGCGAAGGAGCGGACAGCGACTAGGGGAGAGGGCAGCAGGGGGGGAAGGAGCGGACAGGAGACTAGGGGAGGGGCAGAAGGGGGGAAGGGGCGGACAGAGACTGGGGGAGAGGCAGCAGGGGGGAAGGAGAGGAAAGAGAAGGGGGAGAGGGAAGAAGGGGGAAGGAGCGGAAGAGAATGGGGGAGAGGGAAGCGGGGGGAAGGAGAGGAAAGAGGACGGGGGGACGGGGTGGGTGCCGGGGGAACGAAGGGGGGAAGGAGTGGACAGAGACTGGGGGAGACGGAGGAGATAGAGAGGGGAGAGGCCTGGCAGATGATGTGACGTGATGTGTTGTATATTCACAGGATGATGATGACGACGATGAGACGAGCAGCAAAGATGAAGACTCTGAAGGTGAGAGCCTAATGTAATCTCTGAGGTCACAGCCCGGGCAGAGGATGTACACAAGGCATGGGGGGGGTCACCTGTCAGTGTAACAAAAGCCTCCCATACTGAAGACTCTTCTCATGCTGCATAATGGGGCAAATTTACTTACCTGTCCCGGCGCAATCCCCGACGAGAATGCACAGCTGCTGCGATTCACTACCAGCATGCGCCCGATATCCTGCATGTGTCTCTTTCCCGCTCAGGTCCCTGGAGTTCACCTTCTTCTCCCTGATGCATGTAAGTGCATTGTCCGTGTATAATGCACTGTGCGGGGAGTCACTAAGATCCTGCGCCCGATATCCTGCATGTGTCGCTTCCCTGCTCAGGTCCCCGGAGTTCACCTTCTTCTTCCTGGTGCATGTAAGTGCATTGTCCGTGTATAATGCGCTGTGCGGGGAGTCACTAAGATCCTGCTATCCTGCAGGTGTCGCTTCCCTGCTCAGGGTCAACGGAGTTCACCTTCTTCTCCTGGTGCATGTAAGTGCATTGTCCGTGTATAAATGCGCTGTGCGGGGAGTGGGGGGGGGCTGTGTATACTCTGCACTCACCTCGCTCTTCTTCCTCTGCAGATGAGACGCCTCTCGCCAAACTTTCCAACAAGATTGTGTCTGATGACAGTGACAGCTCCAGTGAATCGGACAGCAGCAGCTCCTCCTCATCTTCCTCCTCCTCTTCCTCGTCCTCCTCCTCATCACCGGCGTCCTCTGATGATGAGGAAGATCAGGAGGACATTCCCATAACCCCAATAGTGACTGAACCCCTGCGACCACCCAGCCCCAGCAGAATAGTGAGTGCAGCTCTGGAGTATAATACAGGATGTAACTCAGGATCAGTACAGGGTAAGTAATGTCATGTATGTACACAGTGACTGCACCAGCAGCAGAATAGTGAGTGCAGCTCTGGAGAGTTCAGGACACATTTGTCTCCTCCTTTTTCTCTTGTTTCATTCGATCTTTTCTTTCTTCTCTTCTCAGATAAGTCTCCGGCCTTGGATATAAAAGAGGAGCCGTGTATAGAAGCTCCTCCTCCTCTGCTGATCTCCCCTCCCCCTCCTGTGACCCCCCCTAAGCCTTGCACCCCGTCATCTCCTCCGCTGCCGCTTCTTCCTCCTCCCAAGAAAAGACGTAAGACGGTCTCCTTCCTCCTCGCTCCAGAGGAAGAGCCTGAAGCTGCTGAGAGTAAACCCCCCAATCACCTGGTCCTGGAGAGAATCCTCCCCGATCTCCCCCCGGTCATCCAGCAGGAGCCCAAGGTGGAACCGCAGCCGCCCCCTCCAGTGGAGGAGCCCCTTCCCCCCTCCTCCAAGGACCCTACTCCTCCTACACCGCCCACAGCAGCTCTTCAAGTACCCAAGCCGGAGCTGCCCAAACTGCCCCCTCCTGCCCAAGAACCTGCCCCTCCGAAGAAGCCTCCGGAGCAGCTGACGGTATTGAACCTTCCATGGGACCACGCGTGTATGGTGAAGTCCTATCCCCCCCGCGTGGGACCCCCGGACGCTCCGCAGGAGGATGGAGACGAGGTCATGGATGATGATTATGACCATGTGGAGGAGGTCCAAGCACTGCCCATTCCAGAACCGATGCCAGAACCGCTGCCCGCTGTACACGAGCCCTGCGAGCCGGAGAGAGTGGACCCCCTGGAGGAGCTTCTCTTTGCCCCGGTGCGTCAGATCCTGCTGGAGCACAGCTACGCCTCCATCCCTGCAGCGCTGAAGCAGCCGCCTAAGAGGCAGCGGGGAATCTCTCTGGAGCTGGAGCGACCCAGCGAGCTCCTCCATGTGGACCTGGGACAACCGGTGCTGGAGGCCCCTGAGGAGGTGGTGTGTGTGGGGGGCGCCGCGCTGGGCCTGGAGGACACCGGCCTCCTGGATGTGGGAGACCTGCAGCTGACACCTTCCAGGAAATCTGACGAGAAACCGGCGCGCGAGGAGTCCAAGAGTAAGAAACGGAGACAGCAGGAAGCGAAGGAGGTGACGGAGCCTGGAGAAATCACATCCGAGGAGGAGGACGATGACGAGGATGACGAGGACTCGTGGGTGTGCACCCGGGAGCTGAGGTCACACCGGACCCGCCGGCCCGCGCCGCTCTTGTCTCCTCCCAAGTACGAGATCCGCAGCGAGTTTGAGCAGATGACGATTCTCTACGACATATGGAACAGCGGCCTGGACACCGAGGACATGATCTTCCTGAGGGAAACCTACGAGAGGCTCCTGCAGGAGGACCACAGCACCGACTGGCTGAACGACACCCACTGGGTGCCTCATACTAATATCCTTTGTGGGGCTGATGGCGGGATGTGTGGGAGGGGAATGTGTACAACATGGGGGTCTCTGCCTGGACGTATGTTATAGGACGCTGGCATCACATAATACGCAGATGAGGGGCCCGATATGGGGGGACTCTGCCCAGATGTGTATTTACCCCTGGCGGGGGCACGTATGAAGCTGGCATCACATGTATGAATAATGCATGGAGGAGCCGCTCTATATGGGGGAACTCTGCCCATTTACCCCGGCTTTATATTGCCCTTGCAGGGGACACGCATGGCACCGGTATCACATGTATGGATAATATATGGGTGGAGTCTGACGGCTGTATGTTACCCCTTCCGGGGAGACGCATGAGCTGGTGCATGTAGCGCTGTGTCCCTGTCACTGTATGACTCCTTAACACCCTCTCACTCACCAATATCGCGGACCCCAAGCGGCGTAAGAACCGGCAGGACGGGCTGCGGGAGCACCAGACCGGCTGCGCCAGGAGCGAGGGCTACTACGCCATCAGCAAGAAGGACAAGGACAAGTATCTGGACGTCATCCCGGTGTCTGTGCGGGAGCTGGACAGCGACACACAGGTAACGTGTCTCCCCTCCACCACCAGGGGGCGCCACACTGCAGGATACTGACCCGTCCTGTGTTACAGGGAACTAACCGGATCCTGTCTGAGCGCCGCTCCGAGCAGAGACGTCTCCTCAACGCCATCGGCTCCTTCTCCCTGATGGACAGCGACTTACTGAAACTCAACCAACTCAAGGTAATGCGGCCTGTAGTCCAGCGGGGGGCGCTGCGGTGCTGTATGATGCCTCTGTCCTCACGTCGCCTTCTGTTTCTGGCAGTTCCGGAAGAAGAAGCTTCGCTTTGGCCGCAGCCGCATCCATGAGTGGGGTCTGTTCGCCATGGAGCCCATCGCCGCGGACGAGATGGTGATAGAGTATGTGGGACAGAACATCCGGCAGGTGAGGCTGTGCTGGGGTCAGCCACTAGGGGGCGCTCCACCTCCACAGTCAGGCTGAGGTGTCGATTATTTGCTGGAGGATTAACCCCTACACAGCCAGGCTTGATGTGTGTGTTTGTGTGGGGGGGTCCATCCGCCGTCAGCTCCCTCCATCACGTGAATGGAGCTGTAATACCAGGCGCAGCCTGTGTGCATTGCACAGCGCTGTGTTTACCAGGGGCTTCAGCTCAGGGACCTGATTATTGTGATCTCGGCAGGTGGTGGCGGACTTTCGGGAGAAGCGATACGCCCAGCAGGGGATCGGCAGCAGCTATCTGTTCCGTGTGGACCATGAAACCATCATAGACGCTACCAAATCCGGAAATCTAGCGCGTTTCATAAACCACTGCTGCACGGTAAGTGGCCACCTACCTGCGGGCTCTGCTGCCTCACCTGTAGTGTTCCCAGGACTAGGAACAGCTCCTGTCCACAGGTTGTATTTGGTATCATCCTCTGACAGCGCTGCAGTACCAGGTGTGACCTGTAGACAGGGGGGGCGCTGCTGCCGATGTCTTTTCTAATATTCTCGCCCTCCTCCTTGTTGCAGCCTAATTGTTACGCCAAAGTCATCACCATTGAGTCCCAAAAGAAGATCGTTATCTACTCCAAGCAGCCGATCGGGGTCAACGAGGAGATCACGTACGACTACAAGTTCCCCATCGAAGAGAACAAGATCCCGTGTCTGTGCGGTACCGAGAACTGCCGGGGTACACTGAACTAAGGGCCGAGCCATCTGGGAGGGCATGGAACCGAGCTGCTGGGGGGCCACTGGACTGAGGGCCGAGCTGCTGGGGCCCAACCTGCTGGGGGGCCACTGGACTGAGGGTGAGCCTCCGGGGGCCATCAAAGGAGCCAGAGGCAGGGGCCTGACCGTGTACAGAGACCTGGAGGGGGCGGGGACAGTAACCGATACGACCGCCGTCAGCAGCCCGACCTGTTGGGAGCACTTTAATGCTTCTGCCGAGCTCCTCCCACTTGGCTCATCACCCCCAGGGCATTCCTAAATATGTACATTTTTTTAAATTTTTTTTTGCTATTTTTTTTTTTTTTTTTTATATAAATTTTAGTTTTTTCAGTTCTTTTATTCCTTTCTGGGAGTATGTTATTTATGGCGGGAGTTGGCAAAGAGATCACATCCCTCCCAGCCCCTCCCCTGCCCTTATCGCTCCGCCCATATCCCCGCCCTCCACTCGTGTAGGTCTAGAGTTCTCGAGCTCAAAGTCAGAGACTCGTTAGACCTTTAAAAATGTACCTGCAGCCTCGTCCCCGCCCCCTGCCGGTCATGTGACAACAGAATGCACAAGTCTCCTCCCCCATTATCTGTATGTACACTACGCTCCCTTGTATATAGACCCAAGAGCTGATTCTTCAAGGACTGGTCTACGATGAACCCCCCGGCTGTAGTCTAGCCCCGCCCCCTCACTTTGTAGGCCCCGCCCTGCAGGGTCCTAGTGATGCTTTTATCTCGTTCCTTCCCGTTTTTACTCGATGGCGCCACCATAGGTCATACTTGGGGTCACTGGCGGCAGCGCCGGTGCGGTCATCACGTTTTAACCATTTATTTTTAATGTTTTATTTATTCAGATAATATTTTAAAGTCGGAGCCTTTTTCTCGGAGGATGAGGCCTTGAGGGGCCCGAGATGCTCCGCTCCATCTTAAGCCGTGTCCGGAGGGTCCCGCAGGTCATTCATGTGTTTACATACTTGTGGCTCCGGGCCCCCTTTTTGTTTTTACCCCTCCCCCCCCTTTATGTGTGGAGAGGGCGCCATTGTTGTAGTGGGGGAGGGGTCTGTGAGGGTCGGGGGAGGGGTCAGGCTTGAGAACGTTGTATATTCTGTATATTAACTGCTTTGTTTCTTGTAGAAACACGAGTTTATTACGTATCCGCCCGTGTGTGTCTTTATTTCGGGGGAGGGGGGGTCTTAGACCTTGACCCATGGAGTGACGCTACATGTTCTCTCAAGGCCGTTCATGGTGTCAGAGCCGGAGGTATGCAGCTCCTCGCTATCTCCTGGCCTTCCCAGGGAGGACCTCTGGACCTCATGACGTGAGGCGTCAGCTGCTCCCATGATCCTCTCTGTCCCTCCCGGGCGTCTGGTGACCGGTGCGAGGCCCTTGTGCAGATGTTTCCTAAGCCGACGCGTCTGTCGCCACTTCCCTCATGGAGGTCTCACGCACGGAGGCCAGACAGCGGGCACGGAAGGAAGATGCGCTAATCGAGGTCTGTTCCTCATTCTGATAACTATGGGAAGAGGAAGAGTCCATCTAACCACGGTCCAACTCTGGCAATGAAGAACCTGCGGTAGTCTGGAGGGCCTCTGCCTATAGGGTAGAACCTGCGATTGTCTAGAGGTCCTCCGCCTCTAGGGTAGAACCTGCGATTGTCTAGAGGTCCTCCGCCTCTAGGGTAGAACCTGCGATTGTCTGGAGGGCCTCCGCCTCTAGGGTAGAACCTGCGGTTGTCTGGAGGGCCTCCGCCTGTAGGGTAGAACCTGCGGTTGTCTGGAGGGCCTCTGCCTGTAGGGTAGAACCTGCGATTGTCTGGAGGTCCTCCGCCTGTAGGGTAGAACCTGCGGTTGTCTGGAGGGCCTCCGCCTGTAGGGTAGAACCTGCGGTTGTCTGGAGGGCCTCCGCCTGTAGGGTAGAACCTGCGATTGTCTGGAGGGCCTCCGCCTGTAGGGTAGAACCTGCGGTTGTCTGGAGGGCCTCTGCCTGTAGGGTAGAACCTGCGATTGTCCGGAGGGCCTCCGCCTGTAGGGTAGAACCTGCGATTGTCCGGAGCTGTATAAATCTACAGTTTGTCCTGTTTATTCAGGTGGAAGCTTTGTGCACTGCGTCACGTTGCTGCTCCGTATGTGACCTGTGCAGAACCGGTGCCTGGAGCCGGGAAAACACAAGACGTAAGGAAGACAAATATGTGACGGGCTGCAGCTGGGAGGATGAAGGACGCATCACATCCAATCCTGCTGTGACTATGCACGATTATACTCCTCTTACATCCAAAGCTGCTGCAAGAATTGTGCACACAAAAAGAAGAATTTTGCAGTTGAAATTCTTTTATTCAATACATAGTAAAAGGAGAACAATAAAACCTGAACAATGAAAAGCACAAAATCCCACAGAGGTCTGGAAGAGGAATAATACAGAAGATAAAAGTGGAAAATCAAATTTGCGGTATGACCTCCCTACAACGCCTAGCCATGCTCCTGATGAGGCTCAGTAGTGTGTGTGGCCTCCACGTGCCTGTATGACCTCCCTATGATGCCTCGGCATGCTCCTGATGAGGCTCAGTACAGACAGCACCAGGGGAGAGAGGAGACAGCAAAATAGACAGCACCGGGGGTAGAGATGAGACAGGCAAAATAGACACACCTGGGGAGAGAGGAGACAGGCAAAATAACACACCGGGGAGAGATGGAGACAGGCAAAATAGACAGCACCGTGGGAGAGAGGGGAGACAGCAAAATAGACAGCACCGGGTGGGAGAGATGAGACAGAGCCAAATAGACAGCAACCGGGGATGAGGAGGAGACCGGCAAAATAGACAGCACCGGGGAGAGAGGAACAGCAAAATAGACAGCACCGGGGGATATAGAGGAATACAGGCAAAATAGACAGCACGCGGGGAGAGAGAGGAGACAGGCAAATATACAGCACCGGGGAGAGAGAGTAGACAGGGCAAATAACAGCACCGGGGGAGAAGAGGAACGCAAAATACAACACCGGGGAGAGACTGAAGACAGGCAAAATAGACAGCACCGGTGGATAGAGGAGTAGACAGGCAAATAGACAGCACCGGGTGAGAGATAGGAGACAGGCAAAATAGACAGCACCGGGGGAGAGAGATTAGTCAGGCAAAATCGCATCCCTGGGGGAGAAGAGAGGAGCAGCAAAATATTACAGCACTCGGGGTAGAGAGAGAAGGCAAATACAGCACCGGGTGTGAGAGCAGAGACAGCAAAATATACAGCAACCGTGAGGAGGAGAGGAGACAGGCAAATAACAGCACTCGGGTGAGAGAGGCGCAGGCAAAATAGTACACCACCGGGGAGAGAAGAGAGAGCAGGTGCAAAAGTACAATCACCGGGGGGAGAGGAGACAAAAGGACCGAATAGAGGCGAGTCAAACAACAATATGATCAGTCACCCGGGGATGAGATAGGAACTGGCAAAATAACTCACCGTGGGTAGAGAGATAGACAGGCAAAATAGAGCACACCGGGAGAGAGGTAGACAGGTCAAAATAACAGCACCGGGGGAGAGAGAGGAGACAGGGCAAAATAGACAGCACGGGGGAGAAGAGAGAACGGCAAAATAGACACAGGGGGAGAGAGAGAAGCAGGCAAATAGACGGCCCCGGGGAGAGGGAGGAGACAGCAAAATAGACTGCACCGGGGAAGAGAGAGAGGAACGGGCAAAAGAGAAGGCCCAGGAAAGAGAGAGAGAGACGGGCAAAGAGTATGCAACAGGGAAAGAGAGAGAGGAGACGGGACAAAAGAGATGGCACACGAAGCAGAGAGAGAGACGGGCAAAAGAGACTTCGGGAGGAGTTTTCTTTTGGACGCAAGGAAGGCATGGGGGAGAGAGGAGAGAGGGCAAAAGAGAGAAGCATCAGGGGGAAGAGAGGGGACGGGCAAAAGAAGGCTCAGGGGGAAAAGTAGAGAGGAAGGCCGGAATCAGGGGGTAGGAGACGGGCAAAAAGAGAAGCACCGGGAGGGGAGAGAGGGATAAGACGGCAAAAAAGAAAGGCATCGCGGGGAGAGACGATAGGAGACGTGTCAAACGAAAGCATCAGGGGAAGAGAGGCGATGCGCGGCAAAAGAGATGGCATTCAGGGGAGAGAGAGAGGAACGGGCTGCGAAAAGAGTGGCATCAGGGGAGAGAGAGAGGATACTGGCAAAAGAGACGGCACCAGGGGGAGAGAGAGAAGGAGACGGCAAAGAGACGGCACAGGGGGAGAGAGAGGGAAACGGTGCAAAAGAGATGGCATCAGGGAAGAGATAGAGTGCGACGGGCAGAAGCGAAGCATAGGGAGGATGAGACATAGAGGATCGGGGTGGATAGAGGCTACTTATCCAAGATGAGTTTATACAACAAAAGAGTGACCCACAGACTTGGCAGTCGCTAAGACGAGTGACAAACGTCAGAAAGCGTGTGTTAGATTAAGAAATGGACGCAGAGACCATCACACTTGGCATCGCAGGGAAAGGGATTATTAGACTGCTCAGATAGGGGGCATAAGCAGGTGAGACTCAGAGAGAGCAGTGATTGCACCTGAGATCCCCATCCTGTATGGGTGGTGTTACGCTAGCAAGAGACAAGAGAGAGAGAGCCGCAGAACCGCAGCAGGTGTGAGACAGCAGCAGAGACTCTGCAATGTGATAACTATGGAGCGTCAGAGGTTTAGTGAGGGCGAGAAGGCCAGTAGCTTGGGGAATCCTGGAGATAGATTAACAGTCTTCTCCTACCTGCAGGTGACATGCTCTTCCACAGCCACGTCGGTAGGTGAGCTCCGCTCCTCATCTGCAGACCTCCGAACACGGCAGTTGGGTCCCATTATCTGCAGCTCACACGCGATCTGTGGAAACCCCTGCCAATGAATGAGCCCATAGAGATGGTGTGGGAAGTGTGAGGTAGTAGAGTGGGGAGCAGTCTGTATCACATCCACACTTCTAGTCTAGCACCTCATAGTCTGAGACTCCCACATAACCAGGGATGAAACAGGCATGAGAACATGGAGACCATACCTGTTCCTGTGGAGACATCCCGTCTGTGTCAGTCATAGACTAGTGAGAGAGTAAAGAGACTTCTAGAGATTTCTGCCTCCATTGAAAGTTCTGGTCATACAGGAACTGATAGCGTCCTCCCGGGCTCTCATCTGCCTTGGGAGGACAGGATCAGTCTCTGCTAAATATTTCTATTCGCTGACTCAAGGAAAGTCTAGAATGGTTAGAAAATAACTGAAGTGTCACGTAGTACAGGGCTCGCCACCCTTTACTGCTGGATGAGACCTCTAGGACATGTGGAAGAGACGTCTCTTAGTGGTTTGGCCCTTCCCACTTGCGAGTGTGATGCGATGGAACTTGCATCACACTCGCAACGCATGCTGCCGGAACCACGCCCAAAACGCTGCACCGCGGAGTGAACTGACTGTGAGTTAACTTTCCGGTGCAGCGTTCGGGCCGTGGGTTCCCGGCAGCATGCGTTCGAGTGTGATGCAAGTTCCTCGCATCACACTCACATGTATGGAACGGGCCTATTAAAGATTCAAGACGATCAGGAATGCGCAGAGAGACACTCAGTGAGACCTGTGACCCTTAATTGAGGTCTTGTTCCTCAAACATTGTGCCCATTAATTACTTCGGGACCAAGACGGTCGGGACGATATAGAGATGGACATATGGTGAAGAGGAGGGGTAGAAGGATTGAGAAAATTGATGGGGGACAGGAGGTGGGAGGTGGGGAGCGACTGCAGGAACATCGTGACTTGCTGCTGTGTAGAATGAGATACTGCTGGTTCGTATGTCTCGGCCCACTTCTCATTGTCCTGTCCCCTCACGTCAGATTTCCCCTATGGAGCCCGAGGGCGAGAGTCACAAGCGGCCGGCTTCCAGTGGAGGATTACAAACGCTGCTCGACCCCGCGCTCCGCAAAGCCACGCAGAAGGTGTACCGCTCGATGGAGTGCACTTCAACATCACGTAAGAGGAGCCAGGGGCACTTACTTCTCAGAATCTGTGCGTGTGCGACTAGTGGTTCTGCCGCAGGGGCTAGAGACTGGGATTAGACTCTTAACGCCTGAAAAGATATCACCAATTAAGGCACTCAGAGACTGTGACCCTCTCTGTGTTTGGTGATGACTATTCCAGGCATTAGAGACTGGTGACATCATCTGCTAGTTGGTTGTATTGATGATGTCTGATTCCGGTATTGGAGACTGGTGACCTCATTGCTTGATTGTTGATGTCTATATTCACTGACCTCCCCTCTGTTCCCCAGGATGGGCCCTTCTTCCAGTCGGAGATGTGCGAGACCCCGTCACATCGCCTCTGGAGTAACCACGAATATCACCCTCCCTGTCCCCAAATTTAAGGTACTTGAGGTGATGGCTATAGGGTGGTGAGTAGTCTCCTGGGAGGGGCTTGTGTGCTGATCCCGCCGTTTCTCTTTTCTTCAGTTTGATGAGTTTTATGTGGGGCAGCTCCCCCAGAAGGAGGTCCCCTTCGCTTACCTGAATGACAACGTGCGGGAGACTCTCTGAAAGAAATGGTGCCGCAAATTTGGGATGTGGAAGATGTGGAGATTTTGCTGCCACCCCAACAACCCGCAAGCCCTTGGCCGGCCAAGGTTCTGTTCTCCAGCTCCCGATCCGCAAGGGACACAGTCACCCAACCTCCACAACACGTCGGTCATGGGCAACATCATCCATGCAGAGCTGGACCTGCGAGTAAAGCATGGGGGACACTCAATGCAGGGGACTGTAGCCGCCTCTCACTGCATGTACAGTCAAAGGTCAATGTGCTGACCCCGCGAACCCCAGCCCTCGGGTGATATGTACAAGGCTCCGCAGTAACACTGAGAGATCTTGTCAAGTCGGGGCTACTCCACGCCCCACATAGCCTCTTTTCTCCGCCTACCACTTAATCTTCGGCGCGCAGCCTCCTTTTAGCTGTGCGCCCTCGCACGAGTCCCTGGCATTCTGCGCATGTGCAGAACGCAGGCTTCGGCTGCGTGGCCGCAGCTCCGGGGCGGAGCTACTGCGCATGCGCAGAAGCCGCAGATGCCGGGGACTCGGACGAGGGCGCAACAGCTACAAGGAGCTGCGCGCCGAAGATTAAATGTGTAGGCGGAGAAAAGAGCTATGGGCGTGGAGCAGCCCCGACTTGTAGCCTATCTCTGGCTACTCCACGCCCAGTAGCCGCTATCCTCACGTCCCATTCATCCACCTACCACCCGATCTATAGGTAAATCGTGGTGGTAGGTTCGCTTTAATTCTGCCGCAGTCGCTCATAGCGGTGTGAGACCCGCCCTCGGTAACTCGGAGAAAACTACAGTCCTGGAATATAATCCTTTATATCACAGTCTGCTGCTACTAAACAACATCACAGAGTCTGATACACATCTCTCAGAGATCAGGTAACATAGTATCAGCAGGACTGTGGAAATCTACTATCATGCACTCTGAGTGATCAGGCAGAGTGGCTTCACTGTGGCCTTTTCCTTGCACCTCCTTACACGATGCGGTTGTTCTCTTTTAGGTCAGCAGCGGCAGAAATTACTAATGACCTATTGGTAATGGATCTACAACCTCAGACTGTTCCCACCACAAGCATGGGGGCAGGAGCGCCCCCCGGCCCGGTGAGATTGCCCTGTTACTGCTGAGTGTGCGCTGTCACGGTCCTACAATCACTTTGTGTCTGCCCGCAGGTTGACGGTCGCCGCCGCCCGTCACTGACACCACCACGTCCCAGGGAATGGAACGCCATCTTCCATAGAGTTGGGTCCCCACCTACAAGCCAGTACACCCCATCACTGTCCTCCTCACAGGCACCCCATACACTCCGAGGCCGGACGCCCTTCTCTCAGGACTATGCCTATTCTAGCAGGTGAGACTGTGCTGTATATATTCTGTAGGAGGATTTCAGCTCCGGAGGCATCCAGTTGTGTATGCAGACAGAACCACTCATCTTGTGTATCATAAGTGCCGGCTGGCTCCCAAGAAGCTGTTATGTAGTCGTAGTTTGTGGTGAAGTTACAGCGTATAGAAATCTCATGTTGTTTGTCTTCTCTCCCTCCCTCCGCCCTGCAGCAGGGGACCCCAGACCATTCCTTTCCCAGGAGACCTCAGATACAGTCAAGGCGCATGAGAACAGCGCTGGTGATTCTTACCGCAGGTCCGACATCACTTCTCCAGCCACATCCTCCCGTCAACCTCCTCATCACAGCACGACAGCAAGCCACAGACGTTACCGGCATCAGCACCGCTCCTCGCCGCAGTCCTACCGCTCACGACATCGGAAGCCGCCGCCTCCACAGAGGAACCGCCCCTACACCGCTTTCGGGGGACTTCCCCCACCTCCCCCCCCCCCTCTCCCACCAGATGAACCTCGCCGGACCGGGACTACAGAATGGCCCATCCTCCTCTCCCTCCGTCCCCTCCCTCATCCTCAGTACCATACGCCCCCTCCACCAGCGGAAGGCTGGGAGCCTCCACCCCCCCTCCCCCGCTCCACCTCCTCCCCACCCCCCCTCCCCAGCTCGCTCCTGCTCCCCGCTCCCGACGGTATCTCTGAGAGCCTGCCCTTCACCTCATCACAGCAGCAGCCTGGACTCCCGCATTGCCTCTCCTGAGGAGCCAGCGCTCCAAGTCTCCTTCCTCCCATCTGACGACAGATGAAGGGCAGCGCGGAGAGTGCCGGCAGGAGAGCGCGTTCCACGTAGAAGCCCGCCCCTGTACATTCCGTACACCCCCTCCCCACCCGCAGCCTTTGAGGACGTGTCAGCAGAAGCCTCTGAGGTTCGGTGATCTCGGCAGGACGGCAAATGGACAGGAAAGGGTAAGAAACTTCTATGTATGTTCGCCCTGACCATTCTTCACGTCACTACCTCTGCTTGCTGTTTGAGTTGGAACCCTTCAAACCTGTCGTGTGCTGAGGGTTTGAACCAGGTAACAGCCCTTCAGCATAAGCCGTCTCTGATGCTTTGCTACAGCACGAAAGAGAACAAATGAGATTTAATGAATCTCGGTCAATTTTGGTAGCTAACTTTCTGAGGTCCTGACACCCATGTACACCTACTGTACTGGTGAGGTGGAGTAGCGTCATTTGTCCCCTGCAAGGGTCTTACGTGGGGTGCCCCCGATGCTCCTCCGCTGTACCCAACCGACGATGCCAGCTCCAGTGTACCACTCTTACCAGGACAGTAAGGGCAAGCTGAGCTCAGCAGGAAGTTATTCCTGTACGTGAGGGAAATTTCTTGTGTGCACACCACCTGTCACATGGGTGGCGTCAGGTACTGTGACTCTGTGCAGTACATCACAAACCTGTGCACAGAGTGGGCGCTGTGATGTGTAGGAGGTAATGACCCTGCCCCCATGCACACGGTCAGAGCTGAGATTACAGTGATTGAAATTTTCTTCTGTTTTGCTTTTCAGGTGTGGGGTTCAGCCTGCAGTGTAAGCATGAGGTTGTTCTTCTGTTCTTTCCTCCATGCTTTGCACTGGCAGGCTGCCCCTCTCGTAGTTGGCATGTGACTTGTGCTGTAATAACCCGCTGCTTTCTTTACTGTCTCAACCGAAGTGCCGGCCCCCCGCCCTGGCGCTCCCGCAGCCGCCTCCCACTCGCACACAGCACTGCTTCCGGATCGCACGTACTAACCAATCGGAGACGCCGCGGATCCGGGGCCCACAGGACGACTTTCCTGATTGATTGTTCCTTGTTTTCTGCAGATTTGTGTTTTTCATGATTTGTTTGTTAGTGTGGGAATAAGTTCTATCCCTTTAAGAGGACATTCCCGCCCCTTTAGTGCACAGTGACTCTGCCCTGATGTTCATCTCTGCCTACTTTAAATCTTCCTGCCTGAAATGCATCCTGCCGTATTGTGTCCAGTAGGAGGCGCTGTATTCATCCTCCATACATCCAGAGCTGCATTTACTAGTGCTCTCCTAGACTCTGCATCCAAGCTGCACTCGCCACACTGCTCTTTAATTATTTATGATTGTTCTGTAAATGCAGCTCTAGATGTGACTGGAGAGAAGTCCTGATGTAACAAAGGAAATCTTTAGTGCGTCCGTGTCACCAAGGCAGTGACTGCTCCAGCTCTTGCAGAATTGTGGTGTAGCTAGAGATTTTACATCAGGAGGGTCTGCCTGCTCTCCCTGGGGGTCCGACGCTGCAGGAAATAAATGAATTCTCAGATGGGGACAAATTTATTAGCAATTTTTAGAAACTGTTCTGTGTGAAATGAACACTGAGTCTCCAGGTCACAGACATCATATAGAATAAAAGGATTGCAGCTTTGATGTGACTGGAGATAGGAGCATGTAATAACTTTGCATCCAGTCCCGGCCACGCAGCGGAGTCCATAAAGGGGTCTGCAGTCATGGGATCACCCCTATCCCTGAGGTCCATTACTGAAGTCCTCTGCTCCAGTTGCTTTCAAAGCTGCAGCGACGCTTTAGGATTGGTCCGTTTGCTCTCCGATATTGCAGTTCCTGCCTGATACATCTACGCAGTTTACTCTAGAGCTGCAGTCTCCATATATACTCGGCCCCTGATCCTTCTGTGCACCTTTAACCCTTGCCCTTCCTGTCTCTCAGTTTCGTCTGGAGATGACATTGAAATCTCTGATGAAGAAATCACGTAGATCTACCTGGAGCTCCCCGGCCCCACTACCCCTTGGTGCCCCACCTCGAGCCTCCGGGGCACTACCCCCTCAGACTATGCTATCCTGCCCCTCATCCGCACCAACCCGGCTCCTGGCGACTACCCGATGAGCTCCACCACCGCCGGGTCATATTGGAGACCTTGGGGCGGCGTCCTGCCTCCCCTCCCCTCTGGACCTCCTCCGCGGTGCGGCCCCCCACATCTACGACTTTGTGAACTCCATGGAGCTGGTGAACAGACTGGGAACCAGTGGGGGGCACGTTCCATGTCCTTCCAGATGCAGACGCCGATGCTGATCCGTCTGAGGAAGCAGGCAGGAAGGGGCAGCCCTTCGAGGACCCCTACCCCCACCATTGCGGCTCATTTACTGTCCCACCGACATCGACAGCGCCCCTCTGCCGCTCATGTCCGAGGCCATGTTTGGAGGGCGTATCCTCATTCCCACCCAGGAGCCCCCCAACCCTTGTTACCACTGAGGATCTCCCACCCGAGACAAACAGAACGCTGGAGCCACGAGCCATGGGCTGGGTGCAAGAAGTGGACCCCCACGCTGCCACCGTCATGAAGTGCTGTCCGCCCTCATCCAGAGATGAAGAACACCATGCAAGAGACCTAACCGCAAGATGGTGAGAACGTGGCCTTCAGAGCCTTTGATGAGTGGGTGGACCAAGGAGGTAGAAGGCAAAGGTAAGCGCGGCCTGAGGGTGGAGAATCCTTCAGACCTCGGGGTCCTCCGTACTGAGTTGCCTTTCTATCTACAGCCCTTCCGAATGTGCCCAAAACCCGGCCCGAAGAAGACGGAGAAGACCGTCCCAAGGAGCCCGACTGTGTCTTTAGTGGACTGGGCCAAGAGTGGTGGAGCCGAGGGCTTTGCTTTGGTTCTGCCTCTGAGGCGCTGCGACTGCCTTCCTTCAAGGTGAGGGCTGGTTGTGTCGGGGTCCCGGCCCCCCCCCCCCCCGCTTCAGACGTTGGTTAACATTAACTCTTTATCTCTCCCGTGCAGGTAAAGGGAAGCAGCTGTCAGATAGTGAAGATGGAGATCAGAAGAAGCTGCGGACCCCCCACACCAGCGGAGGAGGAGGAAGATGGATAGAGATCCAGGGCAGCGAATCCCTGCACACATGGGACAGGTTTGGACGCTCGCAGGTCACCATACTTCTACTTTCAGAGCGAGAGAGAAACCTCAGAACAGCGACATGAGCGGGCTCGGCAGCGAGGCGGAGAGGTCAAACACAAGCGCAGAAGCCCTTCCCCTTGGAACGCGAAGGGAGGAGGCTTAGGAGTCTGGTCCGATAAGGTGAGGGGGGGAGTAGACTGGGGGAGGGGGCAGCATAGGAAAGGAGTGGATGGAGATGGGGCAAAGACTGGGGGAGGGGCATCAGGGGGAAGAAGCGGGAAGGAGCGACAGAGACTGGGGGATAGAGCAGCGGGCGGGAAGGAGCGACAGGACTGGGGAAGGGCTGCAGGGGGGAAAGCATACAGAGACTGGGGGAGAGGGGCACGCATGGGGGATCGACGAAGACTGGGGAGAGGTCAGCAGGGGGAAGGAGCGGACAGAGACTGGGGGAGAGTCAGCAGGGGGGAAGGAGCGGACAGAGACTGGGGAGAGGGCAGCAGGGGGGAAGAGCGGACGAGCTGGAGAGCAGCATCGGGGGAACAGCGGACGAACGGGAGAGGCAGCAGGGGGAAGGAGCGGACAGAGACTGGGGGAGAGGGCAGCAGGTGGGAAGGAGCTTACAGAGACTGGGGAGAGGGCAGCAGGGGGAAGGAGCGGACAGAGACTGGGGAAGGGCAGCAGGGGGAAGACGGACCAAGACTGGGGAGAGGGCAGCAGGGGAAGGAGTCGGACAGAGATGGGAGAGGCACAGTGGGAAGGAGCGGACAGAGACTGGGGAGAGGGCAGCAGGGGGGAGGAGCGACAGAGACTGGGGGGAGAGGGCATCAGGGGGGAAGGAGGCGGACAGAGACTGACGGGGAGAGGGCAGCAGTGGGAAAGAGAGAGAGGAAACGGGCAAAAGAGATGGCACCAGGGGGAGAGAGAGAGAGGAGACGGGCAGAAGCGACAGCATAGGGGAGGATGAGACAGAAAAAAGACAGCACCGGGGGGAGAGAGGCGACTTATCCAAAGAGAGTGATTATACAATCAAAAGAGAGAGACCCACAGACTTGGCAGTCGCTAAGAGAGAGACAACGGCAGAAAGAGTAGGGGAGAGAGAAGAAATGGACGCCGAGACTGTCACACCTGGCCTTTGCAGGGAAAAGGGATCATTAGACTGCTTCAGAGAGGGGGCATAATCATGGATGAGACTGGCAGGAGAGAGAGCAGTGATTGCACCTGAGATTCCCATCCCTGGTGATGGGTGGGGTGACAGCTAGCAAGAGACAGAGAAGAGAGAGAGCGCAGAGACCGCAGCAGGTGTGAGACAGGCAGCAGAGACTCTGCAATGTGCTAACTAATGGAGCGTCAGAGGTTAGTGAGGGCGAGACGGCCAGTAGCTTGGGGAATCCTGGAGGATGAGATGTAACAGTCTTCTCCTACCTTCAGGTGGACATGCGCTTCCACAGGCCACGTCGGTAGGTGAGCTCCGCTCCTCACTGCAGACCGCCAGAACACGGCAGTGGGTCCATTATCTGCAGCTCACACGCGGATCTGTGGAAACCCCTGCCATGTGAATGAGGCCATGGAGATAGAGGGGGACGTGTGAGTGTAGAGCGGGGAGCAGTCTGTGATCTCACACCTTCTAGTCTAGCACTCTCATAGTCTGAGACCTCCACATAACCAGGGGATGAGACATGCATGGAGAACATGGAGACCATCCTGTTCATGTGAGAGACATCCCGTCAAGTGTCAGTCATAGACTAGTGAGAGAGTAAAGAGACTTTCTAGAGATTTCTGCCTCCATTGAAATGTTCTGGTCATACAGGAGACTGATCGCGTCCTCCCGGGCTCTCATCTGCACTTGTGAGGACAGGATCAGTCTCTGATAAATATTTCTATTCGCTGACTGCAAGGAAAGGTCTAGAAAATGGTTAGAAAATAAACTGTAAGTGTCACGTAGTACAGGGGCTCGCCAGGCCCTTTAACTGCTGGATGAGACCTCATAGGACATGTAGGAAGGAGACGTCTCTTAGTGTGTTAGGCCGTTCCACTGGAGTGTGATGCGATGGAACTTGCATACACTCGCAACGCAGCTGCGGGAACGCACGGCCAAACGCTGCACCGCGGGAGTGAACGACTGCTGAGGTTAACTTTCGGGTGCAGCGTTCGGCCGTGGGTTCCCGGCAGCATGCGTTGCGAGTGTGATGCAAGTTCATCGCATCACACTCACATGTATGGAACGGGCCTTAGTAAAGAGTCAAGAACGATCAGGAAATGGCCCAGAAGAGACACTCATGTGAGACTCTGTGACCTCTGCATCTGAGGAGTCTCTGGTGTCCGTCCACAGTGTGACCATTAGACATCTTCACTTCTGGGACCAGGAGGAGACGGTCGGGGAGACTGCAGGAGACATCGGTGACTTGCTGCTGTGTAGAATGAGATGACTGCGCTGGTTCTGTATGTCTCGGCCCACTTCACATTGTCCTTGTCCCCTCACAGGTCAGATGTCCCCTGATGGAGCCCGAGGGCGAGAGTCACAGAGCGGCCGGCTTCCAGTGGAGGAGTTACAAACTGCTGCTCGACCCCGCGCTCCGCAAAGCCACGCAGAAGGTGTACCGCTACGATGGAGTGCACTTCAACATCACTGTAAGAAGAGCCAGGGGCACTTACTTCTCAGGATCTGTGCTGTGTGCGACTAGTGATGTCTGCCGCAGGGGCTAGAGACTGGGATTAGACTCTAACGCCTGGAAAAGATATCACCAATTAAGCACTCAGAGACTGGTGACCCTCTCTGTGTTTGGTGATGACTATTCCAGGCATTAGAGACTGGTGACATCATCTGCTTAGTGGTTGATTGATGATGTCTATTCCAGGTATTGGAGACTGGTGACCTCATTGCTTGATTGTTGATGTCTGTATTCACTGACCTCCTCTCTGTTCCCCAGGATGGCCCCTTTCTTCCAGTCGGAGATGTGCGAGACCCCCGGCAGCATCGCCTCTGGAGTAAACCACGAGATATCACCCTCCCTGTCCCCAAATTTAAGGTACTTGAGGTGATGGCTATAGGGTGGTGAGTAGTCTCCTGGGAGGGGCTTGTGTGCTGATCCCGCCTTTTCTCTTTTCTTCAGTTTGATGAGTTTTATGTGGGGCAGCTCCCCCAGAAGGAGGTCACCTTCGCTTACCTGAATGACAACGTGCGGGAGCTCTTCCTGAAAGAAATGTGCCGCAAATTTGGGGATGTGGAAGATGTGGAGATTTTGCTGCACCCCAAAACCCGCAAGCACCTTGGCCTGGCCAAGGTTCTGTTCTCCAGCTCCCGATCCGCAAGGGACACAGTCACCCACCTCCACAACACGTCGGTCATGGGCAACATCATCCATGCAGAGCTGGACCTGCGAGGTAAAGCATGGGGGACACTCAAATTGCAGGGGAGACTGTAGCCGCCTCTCACTGCATGTACAGTACAAAGGTCAATGTGCTGACCCCGCGAACCCCAGCCCTCGGGTGATATGTACAAGGCTCCGCAGTAAACTATGAGAGATCTTGTCAAGTCGGGGCTACTCCACGCCCCAGTAGCCTCTTTTCTCCGCCTACCATTTAATCTTCGGCGCGCAGCTCCTTGTAGCTGTGCGCCCTCGTCCGAGTCCATTCTGCGCATCGTGAGAACGCAGGCTTCGGCTGCGTGGCCGCAGCTCCGGGGGCGGAGCTACTGCGCATGCGCAGAACGCCGCAGATGCCGGGGGACTCGGACGAGGGCGCACAGCTACAAGGAGCTGCGCGCCGAAGATTAAATGGTAGGCGGAGAAAAGAGGCTACTGGGGCGTGGAGCAGCCCCGACTTGTAGCCTCATCTCTGGCTACTCCACGCCCCAGTAGCCGCTATCCTCACGTCCCATTCATCCACCTACCACCCGATCTATAGGTAGAATCGTGGTGGTAGGTTCGCTTTAATTCTGCCGCAGTCGCTCATAGCGGTGTGAGACCACGCCCTCGGTGAACTCGGAGAAACTACAGTCCTGGAATATAAATCCTTATATCACAGTCCTGCTGCTACTAACAACATACACAGAGGTCTGATTACACATCTCTCCAGAGATCATGCATAACATAGTATCAGCAGGACTGTGTAAATACTACTATCATGCACTCTGATGTGATCAGGCAGAGGTGGCTTCACTGTGCCGTTTCCTTGCACCTCCTTTACACGATGCGGTTGTTCTCTTTTAGGTCAGCAGCGGCAGAAATACTATGACCTGATTGTGAATGGATCCTACAACCCTCAGACTGTTCCCACCACAAGCAGGTGGGGGCAGGAGCGCCCCCCGGAGCCGGTAAGTATTGCCCTGTGTACTGCTGAGTGTGCGCTGTCACGGTCGCTACAATCACTTTGTGTCTGCCCGCAGGTTGACTGTCGCCGCCGCCCGTCCACTGACACCACCTACGTCCCAGGGAATGGAACGCCATCTTCTCAAGACGTTGGGTCCTCCACCTACAGCCAGTACACCCCATCACTGTCCTCCTCACAGGGCACCCCATACACTCCGAGGGCCGGGACGCCCTTCTCTCAGGACTCTGCCTATTCTAGCAGGTGAGGACTGTGGTGTATATAATTCTGTAGGAGGATTTCAGCTCCGGAGGCATCCAGTGGTGTATGCAGACAGAACCACTCATCTTGTGTATCATAAAGTGCCGGCCTGGCTTCCTAGAGAAGCTGTTATGTAGTCGTAGTTGTGGGTGGAGTTACAGCCGTATAGAAATCTCATGTTGTTTGTCTTCTCTCCCTCCCTCCGCCCTGCAGGCAGGGGACCCCCAGCCATTCCAGTTCCCAGGAGACCTCAGGATACAAGTCAAGGCGGCATGAGAACAGCGCTGGTGATTCGTACTCCCGCAGGTCCGGACATCACTATTCTCCAGCCACATCCTCCTCGTCAACCTCCTCATCACAGCACGACAGCAGCCACAGACGTTACCGGCATCAGCACCGCTCCTCGCCGCAGTCCTACCGCTCACGACATCGGAAGCCGCCGCCTCCCACAGAGGAACCGCCCCTACACCGCTTTCCGGGGACTCCACCACTGCCCACCCCCCCACCGCTCCCACCGGATGAACCTCTGCCGGACCGGGACTACAGAATGGCCCATCCTCCTCTCCCTCCGTCCCCTCCCTCCTCCTCAGTACCATATCCTCCCCCTCCACCATCGGAAGGCTGGGAGCCTCCACCCCCGCCTCCCCCGCTTCCAGCCTGCTCCCCACCCCCCTCCCCAGCTCGCTCCTGCTCCCCGCTCCCGGACGGTATCTCTGAGAGCCTGCCCTTCACTCAGCACAGCAGCAGCCTGGACTCCCGCATTGAGGCTCTCCTGAAGGAGCAGCGCTCCAAGTTCTCCTTCCTCCCATCTGACGACGAAGATGAAGGCGTAGCGGAGAGTGCCGGGCAGGAGAGCGCGGTCCACGTAGAAGCCCCGCCCCAGGTACATGGTCCGTACACCCCTCCCCCACCCGCCAGCTTTGAGGACGTGTCAGCAGAAGCCATCCTGAGGTTCGGTGATCTCGGCAGGACGGCAAATGGACAGGAAAGGGTAAGAAACTTCTATGTATGTTCGGCCCTGACCATTCGTTCACGTCACTACCTCTGCTTGCTGTTTGAGTTGGAACACCTTAAAACCTGTCGTGTGCTGAGGGTTTGACACAAGGTAACAGCCCTTCAGCATAAGCCTGTCTCTGATGCTTTGCTACAGCACGAAAGAGAACAAATGAGTGAATCTCGGTCAATTGGGTGGAGCTACTTTCTGAGGTCCTGACACCCATGTACATTGTACTGGTGGGGGTGGAGTAGCGTCATTTGTCCCCCTGCAAGGGTCTTACCGTGGGGGTGTCCCCTGGATGCTCCTCCGCTGTACCACAACCAGACTGATGCTCCACTGTACCACAGTGAAAGCTGACTGCAGTCACTCAGAGCAGTGAGGCGGGGCTTGGACAAGCTGTCATGTAGAGATCTAAGGACACAGCAGTGTGAGGACTTGCCCTCTACTTCACTTCCCCAGAATAATTAACAACCAAATGCTTTTATTAAAGCCTGTCCATCAGCTCTGAACCCATCCACCACTGACATGACTCTGTATACTGTATATTCAGTAGTGGGGGGTGCGTGTATACTGTATATACAGTGTGCAGTCATGAGGGGGGCTGTGTATACTGTATTTTCAGTAGGGGGGCTGTGTATACAGTGGGGGGTGCGTGTATACTGTATATACAGTGTGGGGACATGAGGGGGGGGGGGCTGTGTATACACTGGGGGTGGGGGGTGTATACTGTATATACAGTGTGGGGGGGGGGCTGTGTATACTCTCCCCTCTTCCTCCTCCTCTTCCTCGTCCTCCTCCTCATCACCGGCGTCCTCTGATGATGAGGAAGAT
>WNYA01001432.1:0-73208 GCA_019512145.1 Engystomops pustulosus
TCCGTGGTGTTTCCATCCTTTTCTGAGGTTCCCAGGTGTTTGGCCAAGCTTCCCTGTGCAGAGCCTTGGTCCCCTTGAAAAATGCCTTCAAAATTGCCTTCAAAATTGACTTCAATGGGGCTCGTTATTTGAGACGAGCACTCGAGCATCGGGTAAAGTTCGTCTCGAATAACGAGTACCCGAGCATTTTAGTGCTCGCTCATCTCTAATCAGTATTGTAATGGGGAGCCTAGTGCCCACCTGTGAAATTGATTCTTGGGGCCCACCATATTCTCCATGGAAATATTATCTGTACATTCTTAGGCTGCACCTACACAAAGGGCCACATTTAACCCCTTATCACCGACACTAGCTTTCAGCTTTCAGACTCGATTTTTCAAATCTGACATGTCTCACGATAATTGGTTACAACTTCGGAACGCTTTAACATATCCGGGTGATTTTGAGACTTTTTATCGATGACAATTGTACTTCATGTTAGTTATAAAATTTAAGTGATAGTTTTTGCGTTCGTTCTAAAAAAAAGAGAAAATTTGGCAAAGTTTGTAAAATTCTTCATTTTCCAGTTGAAATGTTCTGGTTTCCAGCAAGATGTAAACTACCCAAAAAGTTTGATATTAACATTACGGATGTCTGCTTTATGTTGGGTGATATTTTATGCGGTCCGGTCATTTTTCTAGGATGTTATGAGGCGCGAGAACTTTAGTGCGATTTTCTATTTTCATGAAAATTGCCAAAACACACATTTTGAGGAAAACCAGCTTTCAAGTGACTTTGAAAGGCCTAAATAATGTAAAAAACCATAAAATTTCCCCACTATAGAAACTTCACACCTCAACGTAGTAAAAACATTCTATTTAGTCATTAACCCTTAAGTGTTTCATAGGGTTAAAACATATGGACCTGTGATTATAGAATTTCCATAAACTATAGAAATTAACTATAGAATTTTTGGAAATTACATTCATTTAGCCAAAACTGAAGTTTCAGAAAATTAAATGAGAAACGCACTGCAAAACTTGATGCCAATTCTTCCGAGTGTACTGATACCCCATATGTGGTGGTAAACTGCTGTATGGGCGGCACGGCCGAGTATAGAATGAATGGAGGCGCCATTCCAGCCAGATGTATGTCACATGTACGACCTATAATTTTATTTTTTTGGTATGCAAAAACTAGAGGGCTTATTTTTTATGGGATGAGATTACAATGTATAGATAATCATTTTGGGGGTCTATAGTTTTTCATGAGATTTTACACACATACGGCGCCGCCGTAGAAAAGCGTACGCGTCGTCGAAGAAATACCCTTAATGTAATAAAACTAATGCAAACTGCACTATGTGCAGTTTGCCTCTAGAGGGTGCAGTGTTGTAACAGATTCATGAAATGTGTCACATGGTCTTTATAATTTGGTGCCCCCATGACTTCTCTGGTAAATTGAACCTTTTTTAGGTGCACTTTCTAAAAGCTTTAGAATTGTGTCGCAGACACAGTTGTGGCGCAAGTCGGAAAGAATTTGGTGCACGGTCTAATGACTGGCACTGGAACGCCTCTTTTGGTGCCCATTTTTTCGGTTGTGTCGGACAAAGCCTAGCGGCTTTCACTTTGTGTGCTCAAATGACAAGGTCTGCTATTCTTTGGGTCTATGCAATGCGGAGATGAACAATTTGTATAGGTTTTATAATGTTTTCAACATTTCAAAAATAAAACCCTTCTGTTCTGAAATAATTTTTTTAATTTTGCCATCTTCCGGCTCAATACATTTTTCATACTTTGGTGTATGGATGTGGATGGTGTCATTTATGCGACTTTTGATGACATTTTCAATGCTTATATTTATGGACTGTACGCCTTTTGATCACTTTTATAGATTTTTTTTTATTTTTTCAATGGCAAAAAGTGCCAATTTTCGACTTAGACTTTCCGGTAGGGGTTAAACGCAGTGAAAAACTGTTTTTATATTTTAAAAGATTGGGCATTTGGATGCGCAATACCTTAATGTGTTAATTATTTACTGTTTATTTATAGACTTCTAGGAAATGGGGGTAATTTGAATTCTTAGTTTTCTTTAATATAATTTTTTTTTTTTTTACTAGGTGTTTTCCCTAGTTTCTCATATTAGACAATTTGACCATTTTCTTCTGGTTTGAGTCTGTTACATACATGCTTTCTGTTATGTTATCTTTTCTTACAGAATGGATATGCACCGCTAGAGTTTTTCATAGAAGGTCAAGAAGCAGAAACTGGCAAGACCATACACCCAAGGCTTGGTATGTATAGTTGATCGTAGAAAATGTATGCATTTTTGTAGATAGGACAACATCACTGACCAACCCCAAGAAAGAAAGAAACTAATAACTACATGGAGTTACCAGAAAATGTTGTGGAACAAAAAACTTTTTGGCTCCTTAATCAATACAGCACATAAATGGTGCCCAAGGAGTAACTGTCTTACACCGAGAGACTGTATTGCCACTGATTTCCCACAGCAGGTAGTTAGTTATGGTGACTGCACCCTTACTACCTTTGCCTACAAATTGCATTCACAGTGCTTTTCAAAACTTTTAGTTTTGTAGACTATCCTCAAAAATGTCTTGTAGAGAAAAGTGGACAAGACACGTCACACAGGACATGGAAATAAGACCTTGCACTGATCCACATTTAGATATTAATGAGCAATGTCCATGCAAATTGAGTTGACCCCAATTCACAACACCGTTTAATTTCAGTGTGTAGTCTCTAAATTATCCACCAAATCTCACATTGTCACACAATACAAGATCCTCTGGTCAGCACAATAGGATATAGGATTGACTTGAGGGCCAATGTATTTTTCAACATGATCTACTATAATACATAATGAATGCAGCAAAAGCTCACTACACAACAATGTTGGGACAGGGTTACGGACTCTAGGTAATGACGCTCCCATGCTTCACTCGATTTGTCAATCATTTATAATTTCATTTTTAGGCCTACTGAATGTGTAGCGAACATTCTTCAGAGAGAAGTGTATGATACTATCTGGTTCCGATCAGCATCAGCTATGAGAAAATCTTAGAAGAATCTTTCCATGTCCAAGAGCTCTTGGTGCGCAGAAATCCAAGGAATCGACTTCAGTAAGATCCATTAGAAACTTAATAAGATGTGTGTTCAGAGAAACAGCATGATATTATAGGCCACTATTTCTCCTGAGGCCTGATTAAAGCCAGAAAAATACTCAAAGATAAATTTTGGAAATATTCATATTTACTTTGGACAACCAATATCAATGAGATCCATGGCCTCCAGTGTGATAAATCGTTCACAATATAATCTATTGAACAGGTATTGGCAAAATCATGGTGAATTAAGTGACATTGATATACACAGTACTAAACAATGTGCATCATATTCCAGACACAGTCTTCAGCGACCATCAGCGGAAGTGCAGAAGTTTATTTCAGACATGGCATACAAAATAGAACTTCATCAAATAGCCAACATGGTGCTAAGCCCTGGAGATTTGATAGCAACGATTTTGCTTCAGCATCTGCCAATGATGAACTATAATTTATTAGTAGAAAAGATACTTTTTCTAAGGAAATTAACTGAGGACTTTGGGATGTATAAGAGTGGCTGTTATGTTATTTACACCCAATGGGGATATGTATCTTTATTTCTGCTAGTTAAATTGTCTATTTTATAGTTTTTGCGACTTTTCACTGCAATTTTTGCTGTCGTTTTTCAAATACACCTAGTGGGCCAGTCCAGTGTGCCTTATGTATCTTTATTTTTCGGATGTTCCGTGCAACTTTTCACTTATGTATCACTTTTTTTGCTTATTTTTGCAACTTTTTTGGCGCAAATCTGCACCTGGTCCAGGACAGGTTCAAAGGAAGGATTTTTTATATGGACCCTGTTTTAACATGTAAAGAGGAATTATTTCCCATGCTTTAGATCAGTGATGGCAAACCTTTTAGAGATTGAGTGCCCAAAATGAGACCCAAAAACCATTAGCTTTTCCCAAAGTGCCAACACGGCAATTTAGGCAGTAACAAACTTATTGCTACCAGAATCTTTGAGCTCCAATCCGACATCCTTTCACTCTTCGGACAGGACCAAGCAGCACAAGGTGGGTCACTTTAAAATAGCAGGGCACTACTTGGACCTGAGACTTGGCCTGAGACTGCAGGAAGATGCCATGTCTGGCAAACTCTGTGCCTAGGAGACAGCCCGTGTGCCCACAGAGATGCCTCCGAGTGCCATCTCTGGCACCAGTGCCATAGGTTCGCCACCACTGTCTTAGGGTAAGGTCACACGTGGCGTTAGGTTGCATTTTGAAACCCATTACAACAGCTGAAGAGAGGTGATTTGCCTAATTACATTACTGTTAACATTTGTGTTTACAACATTCTATGCAAACATGATGTCAACGCACATGTTAACATCACATTAACACATGTGTTAACAATGTGTTAAAATGTGCATTTTGTAAACGCTAATTTTAACAGTAATATAATTAGGAAAATCACCTCTCCTCAGCTGTTGTAATGTCTTTCAAAATGCAATGAAAACACAACCAAAATGCAACATGTGATTTACACCTTATGTCGTCATCTCCCTGGGGTGTGACTAGAGTGCTTAAAAATGCAGAACACAACCTCAAATCCAAAATTTACAGTAATGTCCACTCCTGCATATAACCCCTCACATGGCTTGTGTCCATTTGAATTTGAGACATTTGCAACTAAAAGTCTCAAAAAGAAGCCAAAATTTGTCCCTTTTAGGATAGGCAAAACTGAACATGTATCCCAAGTAAAAAGACATGCTCATACATAAGGCGCAAAAATGACCTTCCAAATGTCTCAATTATACAGCAAAGAAATAAAAACCTGTGATACATGTCCTCCAATGAATCATAGATATATAGGGGACATTTATCAGTGCTTCTGCACCATCCATTTTTCACAGTCCTGTTGCTAATAACAATACACATATACTGCATTTTAGTCCCCACATTCCAAAAGCTAACGCCTTTGATCGGTGCTGTCAATAGAAAAGCAATTTAATACTTTATATTTAGCCTACAGACTAAGGTTTTTTTTTCTTTTTTTTTATACATATCATCCAGAGAGTAAATCCATTGATGAAGTCCTTCACTCCAGTATATTTCTGCATTCAAATATTATGGCTATTGTGGACAGGAACCTTGTTTTACTCGAGCACAATGTTACTGAAACCTTGACTGAAGATCTAGCCACCAAGCAGGCCCTCACTTTTCTGACTGGAGCCTGTTACAGAAACAAAATGCTGAATATTTTCATACGACCTGCACTTGTTCTGTTGGCATGTAAAACAGCAAAAAGTCTCCAGAAAGGTAGATAATATTGTCTCTTTATTATTATTTTATGCTTCTTCTAATTTAGCAATCTGCGCTAGCACAGATCATGGGTGTAAACCCCTTAAGTGCTGTCATCAAACGCAATGGTAGCCATTTTGGATATGGCAGGCACTCCCACTAATGTCTTCAATGGGTGTTGGGCGGTTGCTTTGACAACTAAGACCCTAACTGTAGCTGTACATAAGTCATTAAATAACTACCAGGTTGATAAAGACACTCTGCTCAGAAATGGTTTTAATTCATAAAGACTAAAGATTATTACCTTGAGGTGTGATTGGACAACACATATCAGGAATGAACTGTTCCCTTCATCAGGTCCACATGCTGTTAGGGATACATTTGGTGTATGGCGGAATATTGGTATATAGTACTGTAAAGGCAACGATTGTTTAACAAATAGGTAGTAATTAATTAAATGGGAAAAGAATACACCATATAAAAAATAAATAAATATAGAAAAACAATTACAATAAAATAGTGTGTGTGTGTGTGTGTGTGTGTATGTATATATATATATATTTTAAAATGCAATTTTTACTTACAAAAACATGCTAATAAAGACATCTGTATAAAGAGTCAGTGCATAGTCTGATATTAAATATTTATAACTATAGAGCTGTGTAATCTGTGTGCGCTATATAGATAAAGGAATAATTATTAATTATTAGTATAGTGATACTTGATGTTGCTGACTAAGTGTGTCACTAGTTGGCAACACAACAATAATGGTGTGTAGGAACATTGAGTGCTCTAAGGAAATCTTCCACGTGGGTTTATTTCTAAACCAAGCACACTTGTCTATTGAAACAGGATCCGTTTTTTCTTTAAGCTTCGGAAACCTTAATTTTTGACAAAAGAAAAGCCCCTTTTGTTTCTGTCGTCTGGTAATTATTCACGCCTCCATTCTGCCCTCTGGCTGCGGGGGGAGGAGGCTGGCCGAAATGCTGAATGTAATCATCAATAATTGCAGTCAAAATAGCCTGAAGGGGATTCTGTGATTGTAGCCAGGAGCCTCTGAGGCTCATTTGCATAATTTTAAAAGACTGTTTTCACATAAACTAAGGAAGAACGGAGTTTCAGGAGGCACACCCCATCAAATAAGTGTGCTGGCAGGCAGGTCTCTTCAGTTTGTTTTAAGCAAATGATTCTGGGGAGAGGGTAAACATCAATGACAAGTGATTATAGATGGTGAAATGAAAGATGGGGACCATAAGATTTCGATGTATGTACAGAAGGGGGGGGGTAAAAGAAGGATAATGTATAATATTTATATGTATAATGCTTAAACAAAGTTTGAATCAGTGGCGTAACTAGGAGAGGCAGGGCCCCATAGCAGATTATTGCATGGGGCCCCCCTTAAAAATATTCATACATACACACACATTTATACACTTAAATACACAACATAACATTCTACACTCACTTTTATATACTCGTCCACACATACATACATATACACTCATATGCACACATTTATGTACTCATATATACATTTATACACTAATACATACAGTATATACAAACTCACTGTATATACATACAGTATATATGCATCAAAGTTGCATGCATACTGTTTATATACATACATATAGCATAGATACATCATATTCTTTTACATACGGTATACACCCAATGTGTATACACAAACATGCAGTACATAGACGCAGTATATACAGCACATGCACACAGAATATACAGCACAGGCACACATTAAGCAAATACACACATATAGCATACATTCATTAACCATATATACATATACAGGGACTTAAATATCTTGCAGTGGGGTGGGTCGGTTAGGAGGCATCCTGCAAGCGTCGGAAGCGTGCTGGCTGGGCAGGAGCAACCTGGTGGGCGGCAGTGTGGAGGGCCGGCGACCGCAGGACTAGGGAGCCTGCCGGGGGGCGGGGGAGCAGTGTTGAGGGCAACGTTGAGGGGACCGAGGTAACGGCCGGGCCGCCATTGTATTAACCTTAATACGCCGTGTAGCAGGGCCCGGGCGGCGGTCGGACCGGGTATGGAAATACAGTGCAGTCTCCAGACATTGTGATTGTGCCGCCGCCCGGGCCCCTGATGCTCACGGGCCCCGTAGCAACCGCTACGGCGGTAGTTACGCCACTGGTATTTGAAAGTTAGAACTAAGATTTTTAAGTGGTAGGTTTCCTTTAAGTAGTGCTGATGCACATTAAAACAACTGCTTCTGAAGCCAGAGCACAGACGGCTTCTGCATAGCCCTTCTGGCTCATTAGCATAATTTTCAAAGTTGCTTTTAAAAGGCAGAAGGACATGAATAACAAATATAAGAGGACTACCCAGTTAGGGTGCCTGGATCTATGATAAAGTGTCTCATGTTTTACTTCAAAAGTAGATTTTCTTTAAATGTGTATGTTATTTTATGATCATCATAGCTATATTTGTGCTGCATAAAACCTGTTATTTAGAGTCAGGATTTGATTTGCTTTTTAGATGATATACAAAGATCGTTTTGCTTTCTAAGGAATCTTTTGTCCAAAGAATATATCCTTTTACATGACTATGAAGAACAGGTAAGAAGTACATTTTTATTGAATTAAGTATAATGATAATGAAAGATAATATAAATAAAAGCTGTTTTTACAAACATTACCCAATTTCTTTAGGTAACCTTTGTTTTTCAGGCTACAGTACTATGTATCCACATTGCTGAACTGCATACACTTCCAGCAATGAAAAAAAATGCTTTCAAAGCAGGCAAACACATGGTTATATATAAAACACATGCCATCTAATGCATGTATTTACACATATCCCCAAACCGCCATGTGTGAACACATACTAAGGCTGCATTCACACTCACGTGTGCCCGTGGTACTGTAGCAAGCGGGGACACGTCGGCGCCAGGGAGAGGAGGAGACCACCCCCTCCCCTCTCCATAGAGTAACATGGGGCACGGCGCCTTATTCTGAGAAAAGATAGGGCATGTCCTATCACTTCACAGGGCACTGAACAGTACGGTGCCGCACTTGTACCACTCCCGTAGGGGGACATGCGACCATTGCCGTCTATGGGGGAGATATATAAGCTGTATATACGTGCCCCATATGGCAGTGTGAATGCAGCCTAAGCCTGCAGAATTTCTTTATGCAGCCTCATTTAGGGCCCCGATTTCCGCTAGTCTCTTTCCCACCTGTTGCTTTATTGATAAGAGAGATGGGATTGATAGGTGGATTATACCTGAGGGCTTATTCCCATGTGGCGTTTTTGTCACGTTTTTAAACGCATCCAAAATGCAAGTGGGAATGCGCCAGTAACAGACAGACATGCTGCTGGTTTTGGAGCCCTAAAGCCTGATGTTTCTATCTTTCACTTTGCTAATTTTAATATAAAATATATTATTATATTAATTAAGTTTTAATGGTCTGAAGATTGAGGACTAATATTCAATTTGCATGTAACACAAAACATATTTCATCTTATCCTTTTAATTTTATGTATTGTGTGATGCCAGTGATATTATTTTTTTTAATAAATACTCTTCTTCCGTTTATTTTATTTTTTTTACAGGATTTTGAAGAAGGTTGTTCCCTCCTTGCCAAATTCAATGTTATTAGCGGGACCTCTTATGATGCTTTTATGAATGAGAATAATAATGTGGCTCAGTTTTTATACGGAATGATAAATCCAGTGCTTGAAGGATACCAGGTACCAGGTCACATTAATATGATCTAATACGATTAATCTCTACCTTGTACACATATTTTTTGTGTCTACCGTATACCGTATGTGGGACTAGTAAGCTACGATAATTAGCCAAAAAGAACTTAGCTGTGTGCAAAGCCGTACTGGGTCCTGGCCAGGAAGAGGACCCTCCAATAAACAAATGATGAAAAGGCAGCACAAAATATGAGTGAAAAAACTGTGGTTTAATCCATAGAAGATGACGTTTCGGCTCGTATACACGTGAGCCTTTCTCAAGTGAGGTTACAAGAATGAGTGAACATATATATACTCTATCTGTGCAGTATAGTAATTAGTACAAAATTCACAATAAAGTGCATAATCGACAAAGTGCAGTGCTTCCTTATAGTACATTCAAAAAATACATGATTACAGCATGTTGTGAAAGCATATAAATACATGATTAAATATTATAAAAGTGAAAAACAGTTCAAAAGCCTTTTAACAAGGTAATTAATATGTGTAAAGTGCAGGTGTTTCTTGAAAACATTACCGGGGCATGGGTAGGCATACTTCCAAGCATGGATCCGTCATTATAACCTTAAACCAGTTGAAAAAACTCAAAAACTCCTTGATGAAGCACCCATGGCAGGGGTGCAAAACACATTGTCACATTGTGACAAATAAACAGAATTCAACCTTGTGCCTTTGAAATATCTCTTTTTATGGTGCGTTTTGGCTATTTTATTTTTTTGGAATATCGCATATGTGGGTGTAAACCACTTTATGTGCCCATAACAAAGCGTAGGAGGGAATGAGTGCCATCACGCTAACAAATTTCAGGCACCATGTTTCATTTGCTAAGCTTATAACATACCAGAATAAGATAAATAACTAAGAAGTGATATCCCTGAAGGAGTATAGTAATACTATTTTAGGGTGTCTGTAGCCCATTGATTATACTTTATTAGCTTTCTTGGCAGGAATGAAAGTCAGTCTGGGGTCCTTCATCGGACTCTGTAGCACCCATGGAGACTATCAGCTCCACCCTGACCCTGGCACACAGGGAGTGGCGATTGAGGTGGGGGCAGGTGAGGAAGCCCTATAGATGTTGTGGTCATGTTTGACCAAGTCACCTACAGCAGGGATCGCGACCATCCTGATCCCGGCTGTCGCATAAAACCGGACTTGTACGACTTGAACATGCATTTTCAACCATGGTCAGCAAGGGGTTAACTTTTTTATTTTATGTTTAATACACTGTATAGCACAGCTAACACTGCAAAGCATAGCTTTTGTATTTTTGAATGATTTTGCTGAATAAAAATGCATTGGGAGCGAAAAATCACTCTTTTTCATTGCCATCTTCTAAGAGGTGCAACATTTAAATTTTTGTGTTAAATGAATTGTATTAGCTCTTATTTTTTGTTTTGATGAGTTCTACTTTTTATTGGAATCATTGTTGCCTAAATGTGACTTTTTGATCACTTTTTATTGCTTGTTTGCATGTTTTAAAATTATTTTTAATGGTATTCACTGTACAGGTTTAGTAATGATTTTATTTTATTGTATGGGTTGTTACAGACATGGAACATGTGTGTTGTATGGGTTGTTACAGACATGGAACATGTGTGTGTTTGTATAGCAGTCCAATGGTGACTAGTTGAGACAGTGACTGGGCGTGGTCTAAAGTCCTTTTTAAGGTTGTATGCATTAGAACTATGCAGGGCCACAGTAAATTACAGAGCAATACTAATGGGCTAGCGTAGGATGAGAGGGCACACTGGCAATTCTCCAGCAATTTGGAATTTCCAATGTGTCCAGGAAAATGGGTTGTGGTGACATGCTTCTAATGTCTCAACTACAAAGCAGTCAGCTTACTTAAATATTGTGTGTGTTCTCCCGATGGGAAACCCAGGGTGCTCATAAATGTTTTAATCTATTATGTTTCTGCACTTCCCAGCTGACAAGCTCTTCCATTCTGTGTATATGGTCTATTTTGCTATACCACTCAGCGATAGGGCTTGGTTCTTTCTGAAGCCACCTAGGCTTCACTAGGTGTGTAATTTGGGCATGTTTAGATGGCCTCCAGGTTTTGTGGGATAGCCAGAGAAGCACAGAGTCTGCTGTGAGACATACGGGTTTGTTGACAATTACTGAGAGAGTTCTCTCTATTTGTTTCTTGAAGTTCCGTTTAGAGCTGTGCTAAGGATAGGCACAACTCTATTTATTGCCTTAATAATTGTCGCCTGGTGTCGGTCTCAGGGAGATAATTGTCTGTCTGCAGTCACCACACTGGACAGGATTATTGAATTAAGAAGTGGGATAAAGGGAGTCTCCCCGAATAGCGCATTTAAGGGTATAACACCCCTTTTTAAGTACAGTACTGATGCTGTTTATCGTGCCTACAGCATCAGTCTTGTTTTGTACTTGATAAAGGTATGTTATATGACATTATAGACAAAATGTCTTAAATTTTAAGACAAAATCGCATCACTATGCTGTATTTGAGTACGCTATTTGGGGAGTCCTCCTTTATCTCATACTCTACATGTTTGTAGAGTTTACTGAGTTAAAAGCTGGTGGTAGTGTCAGTTTAGGAAGGTTCTCTAGATCTTTGATGTACTTCAGAGACCATAAGTGTGCACCGCTGGATCCCAGATATTGGGTCCCCCTGACAAACTGCTCTGTCATGTGTCTATTTTTATAGAGGAAAAAAGGGGGGCAATATGTATAAAGAAGTTTTTTTTTTCAGCTCACCACAGCCAAGAGAATTATATATGTACATACTTAACAGAATTACATTAAATCCTTTTTGAAGTTTAGGCCTAATGGGACATGAGCTTTTAGAAAATCCAAAAAGCTTCGCGTTTGAGCAAAGCCTTTCTCCAATCCCCTGACCAAATGGCATGGGCGATATGTTCAATTGCAGTCACAGACATATGTACCTGAAACAGATCCAAAATGTACACCTATAAAGAGCTTAGATGCACCTGAAAGATTACGAGAACTAGAAAGATTATTCAGGTTTGCCGCAATAATGTGTTCACCATTGTGATTTTTAAATTTACGAATGGTACAGCCTATATACTGCAGTGAATATTTGGGACATTGTATCATGTAGGCTACATGTGTGGACTCACAGTTCATGTAAGTTTTAATGCGGATGGTCTTCCTAGTCACTAAAGAAAGAAAGAAGTTTTTCACTCCATGTACTGGCATAAGTTGCAGACGGTACGCCGCAAAAGAAACTCCCCTTGTGTTGGAGCCATGTTCGTTGTTTTAAACGATTGGAGAAGACATTAGGGGACAGCATACTATCCAATGAGTCCTACACCTTTTTCTCTGTTTTTGTAATGCGTCTATTTCAAATAGGAGGGATATAAAAGTTTGGTTTCCCAAGGTTGGAAAGGAAACTGCTTCTCGATGGCCACTCCCACGAGACACTGATCTGCAGAGAGAAAGGTAAACTTTCAAATAACTTTTCTTTTTATCGGAAAAGGCCATTTTTACTATAAAAACACTTTAGCAATGTGCAAACTTTTCTCTATGTGGACAAAGGGGAGCCAGAAAAAATTGCTCCTGATGACACCTGAGTGAAGTTGTTCAAATGAAACAAAATTTTGTGCAGCTATCGTTTTTAAGATATTAATAAAAGTTTCCAGAGGTCAGCAGAGGTCAACCCCCCCCCCCACATTAACTAAATCAAACAAAACTTGCCAATCAATTATGCTATGTTTGTGCTACTCAAATTTTTGTCTGTGCTGCTTTTGTTTGAATTAACAAAATTGCAATGGTCAAAGGGTCAGCCAGCCCCCCACATTAAACGAATCAAACAAAACTGGTGTCAAACATTTGTGCTATGTTTGTGCTGGGTTTTGCAGCAACAATCTTCATTTGTGCTGCTATCATTTTTAAGGTATGTTTGGGTGTTTAGATGAGTGAAGGTGTTTAGGATGAACTGGTAAAAAAACAAACCTAGTAACACTTCTCTGGATTGATCATCAAGGGGAGCTAGCATACACATTGAACTTTGGAAGGAAAAAAACTCTGCTGACCTCTGGAAAAAAAATGATTAATACATTAAAAATGATAGCGGCACAAACAAAAATTTTTGCTGCACACACATAGCACAAACGTTTGACACCAGGTGTTTTTGATTTAAAGGAAACCTACCACTTGAAGTGGCAGGTTTCAGATGGAAATACCGAGCACCAGCTCAGGGTGAGCTGGTGCCGGAGCTTATTTTTGTTAGTGTTTTAAACCGCGGTATTGCGGTTTAAAAAACTTCATTTTTGTTGGAGACCGTCTTTTTCAAGGCAAACGTTTCAAGACAAAAGAGCTGGTACTCGATATAAAACAATTCCAACATTGCCTCCAGCGGGCTCCTGCTCTGTTCTTCTCTCCCACAGCAATGTTTTAACGCGATGTTGGAATAAAGACTGAATTGTTTTATATTGATGAGTGCCAGCTCGTTTTCTTCTTCAAATGTTTGCCATAAGTTTTCTGTGGACTGTTTGAGCTAGAGCACCTCCGCGTGTTCCCTTTATCTTTTGCCCTACACTTCACCTCCTGGAGGACTTGTCTGAGGACTCACTTGGGATATATTCAAAGGTGCAGTGCCCCTCATTTATTTCTTCTATAAATAAAACTCTTTTACAGCAATCATAGTACAGGTGGTCCCCTATTTAAGAACACCTGACATACAGACGACCCATAGTAACAAACGGACCTCTGGATATTGGTAATTTAATGTACTTTAGCCTAAGGCTATAATAAACAGCTGTAACAGTTATCAAAAGGTGTCTGCAATTAAGCTTTATTATTAATCCTGGTTCTTATGACGATCCAACATTTTTAAAATCCAATTTTAAGACCCCAAAAAATTTGGCTGGGGCCAACTTACATACAAATTCAACTTACGTACAGGATAGGTTCTTTAGGTTTGTTCTTAACTCTGGGGGACTGCCTGTACATCATATCTTAGCTCCAATTTACAATTTTTGATATTTTTATCCAAACATATAAAGCAACATATATTCACATTGGAATATACTTCTATTTTTATCCAACAATAACAGATAGAACTAATATAGATGACAGGTTCTCCTTAACGAACAATATAGCAAATGGCTTCAGAGAGAATCAGGCAATTACTGATATGTATGTACCATTTTCAGGTTTGTGAGGGTAAGAGGTACAGTATAGGGAATTATCAATAACATTGATTGGACAGTAGGGACCAGATTTGAATTCTGGTTAAGTATTTACACCTGTGATTTTATATCAGGAATCCCACATGTTCCAATGGGTTCAAAGGGTTCGGTTTCTGAGAGGAAGAGTTATTTCCAGATGGCAATGATGAATTAACATGTCTTGTGTAGATGAGGGCAGAGGGATTTCCAAGCTTTAGCGAGGAGGAGTATCGCTGCTTGGAGGATATGCCCTATTAAATTTCGGGAGTGCCAATTGCCAGGGGAAAGGTGGATACGCCCCTTAGGCCCTGCAGTCATGTTTGACATTCGCAATCCCAGAGGCTTGTGCTGAGGCTTGGCTGTTGCACGGATTGCTCAGACTCTGCTTTTCAGCCTGCGTGATCTCCATGACGTTGGGGAACGTCATGGTGTGCTAATAACAGTCTCACCATGACATTCCCTAACATCATGGTGCATTAAGGGGTTAAAGCAATTTGTTCACCAGTGATGTTGTTCAACAAACTTGCTCTATATCAGAGGTCAGAGGAGAATGGGCAGACTGGTTCGAGCTGATAGAAAGGCAACAGTGACTCAAATCGCCACCCGTTACAACCAAGGTAGGCAGAAGAGCATCTCTGAACGCACAGTACGTCGAACTTTGAGGCAGATGGGCTACAGCAGCAGAAGACCACACCGGGTGCCACTCCTTTCAGCTAAGAACAGGAAACTGAGGCTACAATTTGCACAAGCTCATCAAAATTGTACAGTAGAAGATTGGAAAAACGTTGCCTGGTCTGATGAGTCTCGATTTCTGCTGCGACATTCGGATGGTAGGGTCAGAATTTGGCGTCAACAACATGAAAGCATGGATCCATCCTGCCTTGTATCAACAGTTCAGGCTGGTGGTGGTGGTGTCATGGTAAGCAGCTGGAGGCTACAGGCAGCACATGCACAGTACAAGCAGCTTGGGTGGAGAAGAGAATCAAATTTCAATACCTTGTTCAACTTCCTAAAGTCATTGCAGAACAGTAGGGAACCATCAGGCTTGGGAATCAATACAATAGGACTCGACCAGTCACTTTTAGACTCCTCGATAACCCCTAGGTCTAACATCTGGCTGACTTTTTCGGATACTGCTTGCCGGTGTGCTTCAGCGACCCGGTAGGGTTTTAGGTGTACCCGGATGTGGGGTTCGGTTATGATGTCATGCTTGATGACTGAAGTAGGACCCGGACCTGGGCCCTGGAGAGATCCGTACTTCAGGCACCTTGGCATCGGGTACACCTACCTCCGGTGTCACCTTCTTGGGGACAGACGCTTTTTCTACTCCCACGGCCATCAGGGACTCTCTTTCCCTCCATGGCTTTAGGAGGTTCATGTGGTATATCTGTTCGGGTTTCCTCCTCCCCAGCTGATATACCTTGTATACCACTTTCTCCATGACCTCATATGGACCTTGCCATTTCGCCAAGAACTTACTCTCAACGGTGGGCACAAGAACTAACACTCTGTCGCCTGGGTTAAAGGTCCTGAGTCTGGCTGATCTGTTGTAGACCCTAGACTGGGCCTCTTGTGCCCTTGTCATGTGCTCCTTGGAGAGGGACTCCGAGATCCGTACTTCAGGCACCTTGGCATCGGGAAGACCTACCTCGGGTGTCCCCTTCTTGGGGACAGACACTTTTCCTACTCTCACGGCTATCAGGGACTCTCTTTCCCTCCATGGCTTTAGGAGGTTCACGTGGTATATCTGTTCGGGTTTCCTCCTCTACCTTATAGTTAACCTCCCCCACTTTCTCCATGACCTCATATGGACCTTGCCATTTCGCCAAGAACTTACTCTCAACGGTGGGCACAAGAACTAACACTCTGTTGCCTGGGTTAAAGATCCTGAGTCTTGCTGATCTATGGTAGACCCTAAACTGGGCCTCTTGTGCCCTTGTCATGTGCTCCTTTACAAGGGGCATTACTGCCGCTATGCGGTCCTGCATGAGGGAGACGTGTTCAATCACACTACGGTGGGGGGTCCTTTCCTGTTCCCAGGTCTCCTTAGCTACAGTGAGGAGCCTACGTGGGGAATGGCCATATAACAGCTCAAAGGGTGAGAAACCTGTGGAAGACTGGGGGACTTCACATATGGCAAACATCAGATAAGGCAACAAACAATCCCAGTCCTTCCCATCTTTGCTGACCACCCTCTTTAGCATCCCCTTCAGGGTCTTGTTAAACCTCTCGACCAGGCTGAGCTGTTTAACCTGCAGTAAATTACATATCTCCTTCATTACTCTAGACATGAATGGGGTACCCTGGTCAGTCAAGATTTCCTTGGGGAGGCCTGTGCGGGAGAATACCTGGAACAGCTCCCTAGCAATGTTTTTGGAGGAGGTGTTCCTTAATGGAATCGCCTCTGGATACCGCGTAGCGTAGTCCAGGATAACCAGGATGTACTGGTGCCCCCTTGCGGATTTGACTATGGGGCCAACCAAATCCATTGCAATCCATTCAAACGGCACCTCTATGTTTGGTAACGGGACCAGAGGACTCCTGAAGTGGGACACCGGGGCAGTATGTTGACACTCAGGGCAGGAGCTACAATACCGGTTTACCTCCTCCCACACCCCGGGCCAGAAAAATCTCTGCAGGACCCTCTCTCGGGTCTTCTCAGCACCTAAGTGCCCTCCCAGCACATGTTTGTGTGCCAAATCTAGCACCAGCCTACGGTGAGATTGGGGTACTACAAGTTGCTCAACCTCCCCCGTATCTGGTCAACCCTGTACAACAGTTCACCCAAAATCACCATTCGGGGGTATATTTTGTCAGTGGTGGGTGCAAGAAGCAACCATTAATTGATGAGTATGAATGGGATTATGTATCCATTTTTTGTCCTTTTGTATTTGCATGTACATGGATACTTGTATCCACAATTTTATATTTGCATTTATATGCATCTCTATGTATTTCTATTGGTTTTAGTCTGTGTATATACAGTTTTATCCATATTTATATTCACATCCATTTATTATTTAATCATTTATACATTTACATGTTTATTTATTCGCTCACCATTATGTATATTCATTACCATCTATATGCATTTGCATTATCCACAGATATCCCATTCATACTCATCAATTAATGGTTGCTTCTTGCACCCACCACATCCCATTCATATTCATCCATTAAGAGTTGCTTCTTGCACCCACCACATTTATTATCTACCTCCAGGCTAACATTAGACATCGCATCCTCATAGGTTCATGCAGAAATCATTTCCGCATGCGCACCCCGCTCCGGTCTATACCGCGCGGTTGTGCGCACGCGCACCTCTGACTCACATCCATATACACGCCATTTCATTCCGGGCGCGCGCTACGAGCTCCTCTCAGTGCGCAGCCGCCGGCGTGCACAGACACACAGCCGTGCACTATGGTTATGTAAGTACCGATCTAATTTACATATGCCTCACTGATACTAATTTACTTTCCCCCGATCTTATTGGCTCTCTGTTCACCACTCCCCTTTCCAATCAATGAGTTTTTGTGCTATATATATGTAACCTTTTGTAGACAACACCATATGTCCATTTCCAGTCAGAAGAAGGGATCATTTTCCCAAAACGCGTCACTTTTTTGGACAAAATCATCATAGATTCACTGTTATGTGGATAGGTACTTTTATAAGTACCATTTTAATTTCCATTTTATTTATTCATTTGCATGTTTACTTGTAATTTTAATTTTAACTGATCCATTAAAAAGTCCTCTGCCTAACATTGTCTGGTGTGGGCCGAATCAGTCAAATCCTTCTGCTGGTGTAGACACCCCACCAACTTAGGCGTTCCAGCGCCCAAATTTTGCAGCCCCGTTTTTTCCACTTTTTGATAATAGCCTCATGAAACAGGGTCCCCACCACCCCCACTTCATGGGTGATAGTACCACAAGGTGTATGTAGGTTGATGACGGCAGTGGGATATTCGCGAGTGTCCCCATGTATACATAACACTCCCACTTTACGCCCACTGTATAGTCCAGGATCAACCATAGTTCCCTGCACCAGGGTGACCAGACTCCCTGAGTCTAGCAAGGCTTCCACTGTGTGACCACCGATTGTGACCAAACACACTTGGGGTTCTGCATTAGTGACCAACTCGGCTGCCAGAACCGGCCGGGCAAACAGTGACATTCGCCGAGTCTGGTTGCAGTCCATTGACTCCACTGACAGGGGACAGTTGGCAGCAATATGGCCCATTTCATGGCATCGCTAGAACTGGATACGGCTATGACCTCTGAGCCCCCCAATGAACCCCCTCCCAAACTGACCTGTTTCCCCTTTTTTGCAGTAGCAGTTGTAGGGGTTCAGCTCAAACGTGGGGGTCGGCAATGACAAAGCTCTCTTGGACAGCAGGATTAAAGTTGAAACTGTGCATTTATTCCAGCAAAAAAAACAGCAGTAACAAACAAAACATCAAATAAAAGTCCTTGCCTGTCCGGCTCTAACTAAACACTTGGCGGCCCTCACTAGCCACTGGAGGGCTTCTCCCTGCCAGCATGAAACATACGTTCAGTAACCCTGTGTCACTCACGTGTGGCTCTCACACAGTCCAGCCTCTGTCTCCAGATAGAGAGCCACTTCTGACTGCTCCACACCCTTCTTTAAGGGATTGCACACCTGGTGCATTGTTAGACCCATTAGAATCTGGAAGCTTTGGTCTGGAGCAGTGATCACACTTCTGTCTCTACTCCAGCAATTAGGGTCCTGTACCAGATATTCCAAGAGACCAACACATGGAAAACAGCTTCCAGTGTGACTCAATTCACATTGTGGTCGCTGTAATACACATAAACCTTCATTTTCTCGCCAATTCAATAGTGACTTTGTCACATATCCCCCCCCCTTTGATCACAACCGTAGGTGGGATCACCTGACTACAACCCCCAGGGTCAAATTTTCCAAATTTTAAATGGACATCTTTCTTTTGTAATGTGCTTACCCCCTTGTAGTAAGGTTTCTTGCGTGGGATGTCATTCATGTATAATGTTGCCTTGATAAAGAAGTTCTCAGGCTTCACATCTTGCACACACAGGTATTTTATGGGCAAACCGTTTTTAGAAGCAGTCACACCACACTTCAAGCTTCCAAAAGCAACTTTGGACATATCTATTGGCAATATGGACTGTGTAGCTGGTACCACATTAAACGCACAGGATACATGCACACACTCCATATGTTCCTCATGTATCTTAGATCCATGGCCTGAGGACAATACAATCAGCCCAACATCTTCTGAAGAATTTGTTTCAAACTGCAAGCTAGTGTTCTGATCATCACTCACACTCATCAGTTGTGTATGAGAACAGCCAGTGTCCACGACCGACATACACGCATCACTACTATCCTCTGTACTGTAATCCTTACAATTACCAGCATTATAGACATACATGCGTCACCACTATCTCTGTACTGTATCCTTACAATCTACCAGCATTTATAGCAACTGAAAATCAAGCATAATATTGTATTAGGGGGACACACCACATTCCAGGATGTAACCCACTTTCAATCCGCTAACAATTCCCCCACATATGGAACCAAGGAATCTGGCCGCTGTTTAATCACTGATTTTCTATAGGTCAGCAAAGATCACTTTCCATTACAATTCTCAGGCACACTCGTTTGTGTATCTCACTAAGTAGAGTCCTTTTACCAGCTGTCAGGACCCTCATCCGCTCTGCAGACATAACTCACAAACAGGGCTGGAAATTCATCCCTTCCTCATCTTGAACACTATCAAGCGCTACACAGCAGTCACTTCATTATAACATTCATCTGCAGGGGCACAATTTCTAGGGGTGGAGATCTTCTCCTCTAGACACACTATTTTTTTGTCATCCACAATCATCCCATCGCCTTTCTGTTTGTCATACTCAAGTAAATCCGCAATCATGGTGACTTCTAGTGAAATTTTCCAGTACTTATCTAGTACAGTAACTGGCTCTTTACACAGCTGACAGATTGCCATTAGCCACCACAAGTCTCGCACTCACTGACAGGTGCCATATCCACCACACATCTCCCACAGTTCACTGACAGGTGCCATATCCTCCACCACAAGTGCCTCCCACTCACTGAGTGCCATAACCCAAGTGCTCTCACTGCGTCCATATCCACCACATTTCGCCCACTGAGAAGTTATTGTAGTAGACACCACATTCACAGGAATGTAACCACTTTCATCCGCTACACTTCCCTCCACATTGGAAACCAAGGAATCTGCCGCTGTTTTATCACCTGAATGTTCTATCAGGTCAGCAAAGATCACTTTCCCATTACAATTCTCAGGCACACTCAGTTTGTGTATCTCACTCAAGGTAGAGGTCCTTTCTACACAGCTGTCAGGACCCTCATCCTGCTCTGCAGCATTACTCACAGAACCAGGGCTGAAATTCATCCCTTCCTTCATCCCTTTGACACGATCAAGCGCTACACAGCAGTCACTTTCATTATAACATCCTGCAGGGGGCACAATTTCTAGGGGTGAGATCTTCTCCTCTAGCACACTATTTTTATTTTCACCACAATCACGCCTTTCTGTGTCATACTCAATAACATCAGTAACAATGGTGACTTCTAGGGAATATTTTCCATACTTATCTAGTACAGTACTGGGCTTTTCAGCACTGACAGGTGCCATAGCCACCACAAGTGCTCCCACCTCACTGACAGGTGCCATAGCCACCACAAGTGCTCCCACCTCACTGACAGGTGCCATATCCACCACAAGTGCTCCCACTTCACTGACAGGTGCCATATCCACCACAAGTGCTCCCACTTCACTGACTTTTCCAACTGGAAACGCACCTGCATCACTTATGGCTTCATTCACACCATGGCGCTTCTCTGAATGCAATGACAGATCTCTGCTGCTTGATTTACTCAGTTCAGTCAAACCTGAGGAGTCCACAGCACAATCAGTCACCTCCACACAGCACTCAGCGTCACTTCCATCACCTGCACACGTGATATGTGAGAGGAGCGTTACATGGTCAGTACAAATCTCCCCACCATTACTGTTCTATTAGACAGGTGTCTGGTGTACATTTACCTGTGTCTTTCCTTTTGTGGAGATCCTCAGCCTTCCCTGTAATCCAATGTGCACTTGCATCTCCATACAACTTCCTGTTCAACTCCTTCAGCACCATCTGTCATGGCCGCTCCAGTGTGTCTATTTTCTCTACGTCAGTCTCACTGACACACACAGGAGGTTGGAGGGGGAGAGCAGGGGGGAGTCATAATATCCTGGTACAGGTCCTCCTTTACCAATGTGGATCTTTGTTGTTTGTCTATAAAGCCAATAAAGCAAGCAACAGGATGATGAATGGTGAGCCTTCAGGGATTATATTAAAGCCGTTAAAGCACATTTATGTTAAAGAGTGGACACTGCCTTAAGTATCTGGATCCAGGGTGCACACTTATTGGTCTCTGAAGTACATCAAAGATCTAGAGAAACCTTCCTAAACTGACCTACCACCAGCTTTTAACTCAGTAAACTCTACAAAAGTAGAGTATGAGATAAGGAGGGACTCCCAATAGCGTACTCAAATACGATATGTGATGCGATTTGTCTTAAAATTTAAGACATTTGTCTATATGTCATATAACATACCTTTATCAAGTACAAAACAAGACTGATGCTGTAGGCACGATAAACAGCATCAGTACTGTACTAAAAAGGGGTGTTATCCTTAAATGCGCTATTTGGGGAGACTCCCTTTATCCCACTTCTAATTCAATAATCCTGTCCAGTGTGGTGACTGCAGACAGACAATTATCTCCCGAGACCGACACCAAGCGACAATTATTAAGGCAATAAATAGAGTTGTGCCATCCTTAGCACAGCTCTAAACGGAACTTCAAGAAACAAAGAGAGAGAAAATATCTCAGTAATTGTCAACAAACCCGTATGTCTCACAGCAGACCTGTGCTCTCTGGCTATCCCACAAAACTGGAGGGCCATCTAAACATGCCCAAATTACACACCTAGTGAAGCCTAGGTGGCTTCAGAAAGAACCAAGCCCTATCGCTGAGTGGTATAGCAAAGTAGACCATATACACAGAATGGAAGAGCTGTCAGCCGGGAAGTGCAGAAACATATAGATTAAAACATTTAGGGCACCCGGGTGTCCCATAGCAAGAACACACAATATTTAAGTAAGCTGACTGCTTGTAGTTGAGACATAGAGCATGTCACCACAACCCATTTTCCTGGACCCATTGGAATTCAAATTGCTGGAGAATTGCCAGTGTGCCCTCTCATCCTACGCTAGCCCATTAGATTGCTCTGTAATTATGTGGCCCTGCATAGTTCTAATGCATACAACCTTAAAAAGGACTTAGACCACGCCCAGTCACTGTCTCAATAGTCACCATGGACGCTATACCAAAACACACATGTTCATGTCTGTAACCCATACAATAAAAATAAAATCATTACTAAACCTGTACAGTGAATACCATTAAAATAATTTTAAAACTGCAACAAGCAATAAAAAGTGATCAAAAAGTTCACACTTTAGGAACACATGATTCCATAAAGTAGAACTCACCAAACAAAAAATAAGAGCTAATACCATTCATTTCAACAAAAAATTGAAATGTTGCAACTCTTAGAAGATGGCAATGAAAAAGAGTGATTTTTCGCTCCACATTTTTATTCAGCAAAATCATTCAAAATACAAAAGCTATGCTTTGGCAGTGTTAGCTGTGCTATACAGTGTATTAAACATAAAATAAAAAAGTAACCCCTGCTGACCATGGTTGAGAAATGCATGTTCAAGTCGTACAAGTCCGGTTGTATGCGACAGCCGGGATCAGGATGGTCGCGATCCCTGCTGTAGTGACTTGGTCAAACATGACCACAACATCTATAGGGTCTTCCTAACCTGCCCCCACCTCAATCGCCACTCCCTGTGTGCCAGGGTCAGGGTGGAGCTGATAGTTCTCATGGGTGCTACAGAGTCCGATGAAGGACCCAACTGACTTTCATTCCTGCCCAGAAAGCTAATAAAGTATAATCAATGGGCACAGACACCCCTAAAATGTATTACTATACTCTTCAGGGATATCACTTCTAGTTATTTATCTTATTACTGGTATGTGATACGCTTAGCAAATGAAAACATGTGCTGAATTTGTTAGCGTGATGCACTCATTCCCTCCTACGCTTTGTTATGGGCACTAAAGTGTTTACACCACATATGCGATATTCCAAAAAAATAAAATAGCAAAACGCACCCATAAAAAGGATATTTCAAGGCACAGGGGAATTTGTTATTGTCACATGTGACAATGTGTTGCACCCCGCCATGGGTGCTTCATCAAGGAGTTTTGAGTTTTTTCAACTGGTTAAGGTTATAATGACGGTCCATGCTGGGAGTATGCCTACCCATGCCCGGTAAGTTTCAGAAAACACCTGCACTTAACAATATTAATTACCTTGTTAAAAGGCTTTTGAACTGATTTTCACTTTTATAATATTTAATCATGTATTATATGCTTCACAACATGCTGTTAATCATGTATTTTTGAATGTACTATAGGAAGCACTGCACTTGTCGTTATGCACTTTATTGTGAATTTGTACTAATTACTATACTGCACAGATAGAGTATATATATGTTCACTCTTGTAACTCACTTGACGAAAGGCTCCACGTGTATACGAGCCAAACGTCATCTTCTATGGATAAACCACAGTTTTTACTCATTATTTGTGCTGCTTTCTTCATTTGTTTTTGGGGGTCTCTCAATGGCCAGGAACCAGTACGGCTTTGCCACACAGCTAAGTCTTTTGGTAATTATCGTAGCTTACTAGTCCACATACGGTATACGGTAGACACAAAAAAATATGTGTACAGGTAGAGATTAATCGTATTAGATCCTATAAAGTGACTGGTACCTGGTATCCTTCAAGCACGGATTTATCATCCGTATAAAAACTGAGCCAATATTATTCTCATCATAAAAGTATCATAAGAGGTCCCGCTAATAACACTGAATTTGGCAAGGAGGGAACAACCTTCTTCAAAATCCTGTAAAAAAAATAAAAATAAACGGAAGAGAGAGTTTTAAAAAAAATAATATCACTGGCATCACACATACATAAAATTAAAAGGATAAGATGAAATATGTTTGTGTTACACGCAATTTGAATATTAGTCCTCAATCCTTCAGACATTAAACTTAATTAATATAATAATATATGTTATATTAAAAAGCAAAGGTGAAAGAAGAAACAATCAGGCTTTAGGGCTCCAAAACCAGGCAGCATGTCTGTCTTTACTGGGCATTCCCACTTGCATTTTGGATGGTTTAAAAACGTGACAAAAAGCCACATGGAATAAGCCCTCAGGTATATCCACTATCAATCCCATCTCTTATCAATAAAGCAACAGGTAGGGAAGGAGACTAGCGGAAATCGGGGCCCTAAATGAGGCTGCAAAAGAAATTCTGCAGGCTGTAGGCTGCATTAACACTGCCATATGGGGCACGTATATACAGCTTATATATCTCCCCATAGCGACGGCAATGGTCGATGTCCCCTACGGGAGTGTAAAAGTGCGCACCGTACTGTTCAGTGCCTGTGAAGTGATAGGACATGCCCTATCTTTTTCAGAATAAGGCGCCGTGCCCCATGTTACTCTATGGAGAGGGGAGGGGGTTGTCTCCTACTCTCCCTGGCGCGAGTGTCCCCGCTTGCTAAATACCCGGGCACACGTGGTGTGAATGTAGCCTTAGTATGTGTTCACACATGGCGGTTGGGGATATGTGTAATACATGCATTAGATGGCATGTGTTTTAATATAACAATGGTTTGCCTGACTTGGAAAGCATTTTTTCATTGCTGGAAGTGTAGCAGTTCAGCAATGGGGATACATAGGACTGTAGCCTGAAAACAAAGGTACCTAAAGAAATTGGGTTAATGTGTAAAAACAGCTTTTATTATATATCTTATTATCATTATACTTAATTCAATAAAAATGACTCTTACCTGTTCTTCATGTCATGTAAAAGGATATATTCTTTGGACAAAAGATTCCTTAGAAAGCAAAACGATCTTTGTATATCATCGAAAAGCAATCACATCCTGACTCTAAATAACAGGTTTATGCAGCACAAATATAGCTATGATGATCAATAAAACTAAATACACATTTAAAGAAAATCTACTTTGAAGTAAAACATGAGACACTATCATAGATCAGGCACTAACGGGTAGTCCTCTTAATTTGTTATTCATGTCCTTCTGCTTTAAAAGCAACTTTGAAAATTATGCTAATGAGCCAGAAGGGCTATGCAGAAGCCGTCTGTGCTCTGTTCAGAAGAGTTGTTTAATGTGCATCAGCATACGTAAAGGAAAAACCTACCACTTAAAATCTTAGTTCTAATCTTCAAATACCAGTGGCGTAACTACGCCGTAGCGGTTGCTACGGGGCCCGTGAGCATCAGGGGCCCGGGCGGCGGCACCAATCACAGTCTGGAGACGCCTGTATTCCATACCCGGTCCGACCGCCGCCGGGCCCGCTACACGGCGTATTAGTTTATACAATGGCGGCCCGGCCGTTACCTCGGTCCCCTCAACGTTGCCTCACACTGCTCCCCCGCCCCCGGAGGCTCCCTAGTCCTGCGGTCGCCGGCCCTCCACACTGCCGCCCCCAGGTTGCTCCTGCCCAGCCAGCACGCTTCCGACGCTTGCAGGATGCCTCCTAACCGACCCACCCCACTGCAAGATATTTAAGTCCCTATAGATATATGGTGAATGAAGATGTATAGGTGTGTATTGCTTAATGTGTGCCTGTGGTATATTCTGTGTGCATGTGCTGTATATACGTGTCTATGTACTGCATGTTGTGTATCACATGGGTGTATACCGTATGTAAAAGAATATGAGTATTATGCTATATGTATGTATATAAACAGTGCATGCAACTTGATGCATATATACGTATGTGATACAGTGGGTTGTATATACTGTATGTATATTGTATAAATGTATATATGAGTAATAAATGTGTGCATATGAGTGTATATGTATGTATGGGTGGACGAGTATATAAAAGTGAGGTGTAGAATGTTATGTTGTGATTTAATGTATAAACGTGTGTGTAGTGATGAATATTTTAAGGGGGGCCCCCAGCAATAATCTGCTATGGGGCCATGCCTCTCTAGTTACGCAACCACACGATTCAAAATTGTTTAGCATTATACTATAAATTAGTATACTTATCCTTTTTTACCCCCCCCCTTATGTACATACATCGAAATCTTATGGTCTCCATTTTCATTTCACCATCTATAATCACTTGTCATTGTGTTTACCCTCTCCCCAGAATCCATTTGCTTAAAACAAACTGAAGAGAATGCTGCCAGCACACTTATTGTGGGGTGTGCCTCCTGAAACTCCGTTCTTCCTTAGTTTATGTGAAAAACAGTCTTTTAAAATTATGCAAATGAGCACTCAGAGGCTCCTGGCTACAAATCACAGAATCCCATCAGGCTATTTGACTGCAATATTGATGATTACATTCAGCATTTCGGCAGCCTCCCCCCCCGCAGCCAGAGGGCAGAATGGAGGCGTGAATAATTACCAGACGACAGAAACAAAAGGGGCTTTTCTTTTGTCAAAAATTAAGGTTTCCGAAGCTTAAAGAAAAACGGATCCTGTTTTCAATAGACAAGTGTGCTGGTTTAGAAATAAACCACGTGGAAGATTTCTAGAGCACTCAATGTTCCTACACACCATTATTGTGTGTTGCCAACTAGTGACACACTTAGTCAGCAACAGCAAGTATCACATATAATAATTAAATTATCCTTTATCTATATAGCGCACACAGATTACCGCTCTATAGTTATATATTAATATCAGACTATGCACTGATCGTTATACAATGTCTTATTAGCTTGTTTTTGTAAGTAAAATTGCATTTTAAAAATATAATATATACATACACAACACACCACACCACACCACTATGTTATTGTAAGTGTTTTTCTATATTATTTATTTTTATATGGTGTATTCTTTTCCCATTAATAATTACTACCTAGTTGTTAAACAATCGTGCCTTTACAGTACTATATACAATATTCCGCCATACACAAATGTATCCTAACAGCATGTGGGGACCTGATGAGGGAAACAGTTCATTCCTGATATGTGTTGGTCCAATCACACTCAAAGGTAATAATCTTTAGTATTTATGAATTAAAACCATGTTCTGAGCAGAGTGTCTTTATCAACCTGGTAGTTATTTATGACTTATGTACAGCACACGTTAGGGTCTTAGTGTCAAAGCAAACGCCCAACACCCATTGAAGACATTAGGGAGTGCCTGCCATATCCAAATGGCTACCATGGTGATGACAGACTTAAGGGGTTTACACCCATGATCTGTTGCTCGGCAGATTGCTAAATTAGAAAGCATAAAATAATAAAAAGAGACATATATATACTTTCTGGAGACTTTTGCTGTTTTACATGCCAACAGAACAAGTGCAGGTCGTATGAAAATATTCAGCATTTGTTTTTGTACAGGTCCAGTCAGAAAAAGTGGGGCCCTGCTTGGTGGCTAGATTTTCAGTCAAGGTTCAGTAACATTGTGACTCGAGTAAAACAAGGTTCCTGCACAATAGCCATAATATTTGAATGCAGAAATATACTGAAGTGAAGGACTTCATCAATGGATTTACCTCTGGATGATAATATAAAAAAAAGGAGAAAAAACCTTAGTCGTAGCGAATATAAAAAGGATTAAATGCTTTCTATTGACAGCACCGATCGAAGGGTTAGGCTTTGGAATGTGGGGACTAAAATGCAGTATATGTGTACTGTTATTAGCAACAGGATGTGAAAAATGGATGGTGCGAAGCCCTGAGTAAATGTTCCTATATATCTATGATTCATTGGAGGACACTGTATCACAGGTTTTTATTTTTTGGTGTATAATTGAGACATTGGAGGTCATTTTTGCGCCTTATGTATGAGCATGTCTTTTTACTTGGGATAATGTTCAGTTTTGCCTATCCTAAAAGGACAAATTTTGGCTTTTTTGAGACTTTTGTGCAAATGTCCAAATTCAAAGGACAACAAGCCAGTGTGAGGGGTTATATGCAGGAGTGGACATTAGGAAATTTTGGATTTGAGTTGTGTTCTGCATTTTTAAGCACTCTAGTCACACCCAGGGAGATGACGACATAGGTTTAATCACATGTTGCATTTTGGTTGTGTTTTCAATCATTTTGAAAGACATTAAAAAGACGCGGAGAGGTGATTTTTCCTAATTATATTACTGTTAACAAATTAGCGTTTACAAATGCACATTTTAACAACATTGTTAACACATGTGTTAATGTGATGTTAACATGTGCGTTGACATCATGTTTGCATAGAATTGTTGTAACACAAATGTTACAGTAATTGTAATTAGCAAATCACCTTCTTCAGCTGTTGTAATGGGTTTCAAAATGCAACCTAACGCCACGTGTGACCTTACCCTAAGGAGTGGTGGCGAACCTATGGCACTGGTGCCAGAGATGGCACTCGGAGGCCTCTGTGGGCACACGGGCTGTCTCCTAGGCACAGAGTTTGCCAGACATGGATCTTCCTGCCGTTCAGGCCAAGTTCAGGTCCAAGTAGTGCCCCGCTATTTTAAGTGACCCACCTTGTGCTGCTTGGTCCTGTCCAGAAGAGTGAAAGGATGTCGGATTGGAGTCAAAGATTCTGGTAGCAATAAGTTTGTACTGCCTAAATTGCCGTGTTGGCACTTTGGGAAAAGCTAATGGTTTGTGGTGTTCATTTTGGGCACTAATCTAAAAGGTTTGCCATCACTGATTAAAGCATGGGAATAATTCCTCTTTACATGTTAAAAAAAGGGTCCATATAAAAAATCCTTCCTTGAACTCGTCCTGGACCAGGTGCAGATTGTGCAAAAAAAGTTGCAAAAATAAGCAAAAAAAGTGATACATAAGTGAAAAGTTGCACGGAACATCCGAAAAATAAAGATACATAAGGCACACTGGACTGGCCATAGGTGTATTTGAAAAAGACAGGAAAAATTGCAGTGAAAGTCGCAAAACTATAAAATAGACAATTTAACTAGCAGAAATAAAGATACATATCCCCATTGGGTGTAAGATACAAACCGGCAACTATACATCTCCAAAGTCCTCAGTTAATTTCCTTAGAAAAAGCATCTTTTCCACTAATAAATTATAGTTCATCATGGCAGATGCTGAGAGCAAATTTGCTATCAAAATCTCCAGGGCGTTAGCACCATGTTGGCTATTTGATGAAGTTATATTTTGTATGCATGTCTGAAATAAACTTCTGCACTTCCGCTGATGGTCGCTGAAGACTTGTCTGGAATATGATGCACATTGTTTAGTACTTGTGTATATCAATGTCACTTAATTCCCATGATTTTGCCAATACTGTTCAATACATTATATGTGAACGATTATCACTCTGAGGCCATGGATCTCATGAATTGGTTGTCCAAAGTAAATATGAATATTTCCAAATATTCTTTGAGTATTTTTCTGGCTTTAATCAGGCGGCAGGAAAATAGTGGCCTATAATATGCATGGCTGTTTTCTGAACACACATCTTATTAAGTTTCTAATGGATCTTACTGAAGTAGACCTTGGATTTCTGGCACCAAGAAGTTTGGACATGGAAAGATTCTTCTAAGATTTTCTCATAGCTGATGCTGATCGGAACCAGATCAGTATCATACACTTCTCTCTGAAGATGGTTCGTACCACATTCAGTAGGCCTAAAAATGAAATTTAAATGATTGACACAAGTCGAGTGAAGCATGGGAGCGTCATACCTAGAGTCGTAACCCTGTCCCAACATTGTGGTAGTGAGCTTTTGTGCATCATTATGTATTATAGTAGATCATGTTGAAAAAATACATTGGCCCATCAAGTCAATCCTATAAATCCTATTGTGCTGACCCAGAGGATCTTGTATTGTGTGACAATGTGGAGATTTTGGTGGATAATTTATGAGACACCACTGAAAATTAACGGTTTGTGAATTGGGGTCAAGTCAATTGCAGGACATTTGTTCATTAATATCTAAATGTGGATCAGTGGCAAGGTCTGTATTTCCATGTCCTGTGTGACGTGTCTTGTCCACTTTTCTCTACAAGACAATTTTTGAGGATAGTCTACAAAACTAAAAGTTTTGAAAAAGCATGTGAATGCAATTTGTAGGCCAAAGGTAGTAAAGGGTGCAGTCACCATAATAACTACCTGCTGTGGGAATAGTGGCAAACAGTCTCTGCTGTAAAGACAGTTACTCCTTGGGCACATTTATGTGCGTATGATTAAGGAGCCAAAAGTTTTTGTTCCACAACATTTTCTGGTAACCTCCTATGTAGTTATTAGTTTCTTTCTTTCTTGGGGTGTAGTGATGTTTGTCCATATCTACAAAAATGCATACAATTTTTACGATCAACTATACATACCAAGCCTTGGGTGTATGGTCTTGCCAGTTTGCTTCTTGACCTTCTAGAAAAACTTAGCGGTGCTATCCTTCTGTAAAGAAAGCATACATTACAGAAAAGCATGTATGTAACAGACTCAAACCTAGAAGAAAATGGTCAAATTGTCTAATATGAGAAACTATGGGAAACAACCTAGTAAAAAAAAAAAAATTATATTAAAGAAAACAAGAATTCAAATACCCCCATTTCCCTAGAAGTCATATAAATAAACAGTAAAAATAATTAACACATTAGGTATGTGCATCCCAAAATGCCCAATCTTTTAAAATATAAAAACAGTTTTTCACTGCGTTTAACCCCAATAACGGAGTCTAAAGTCGAAAAATGGCACTTTTTGCCTTTGAAAAATATAAAAAATCTATAAAAAAGTGATCAAAAGGCTGTACAGTCCTAAATATAAGCATTGAAAATGTCATCAAAAGTCGCATTACAATGACACCATCCACAGTCCATACACCAAAGTATGAAAAGATATTGTGAGCCGGGGAAGATGGCAAAATTAAAAAAATTATTTCAGAACAGAAGGGTTTTATTTTTGGAAATGTATGAAAAACATTATAAAACTATACAATTGTCATCTCGCGATTGCATAGACCCAAAGAAATAAAGCAGACTGTCATTGGAGCCAACAAAGTGAAAGCCGCTAGGCTTTGTCCGACAAGACCGAAAAAAATGGGCACCAAAAGAGCGTTTCCAGTGCACAGTCAGACCGTGCACAAACAATTTTCCGACTTGGCGCACAACTGTGTCGCGACACAATCTAAAGCTTTTAGAAAGTGCACCTAAAAAAGGTTCAATTTACCAGAGAAGTCATGGGGGCACCAAATTATAAAGACCATTGACACATTTATGAATCTGTTACACAACTGCACCCTCTAGAGGCAACTGCACATGTGCAGTTTGCTTGTGTTTTAACTAATTAAGGGTATTTCTTCTGAACGTACGCTTTTCTACGGCGGCGACCGTATGTGGTTAAAATCTACTGAAAAGCTATAGACCCCCAAAATGGAATTATCTATACATTGATCTCATCCCATAAAAAATAAGCCCTCATATTTTGCATACCAAAAAAAATAAAATTAAGGTCGTACAATGTGGACATACAAATCTGCTGTGAATGGCGCCTCCATTCATTCTATACTCGGCGTGCGCCCATACAGCAGTTACCACACATATGGGGTATCAGTACACTCGGAAGAATTGGATCAAGTGTTGCAGGCGTTTCATCATTAATTTATTCTGAAATTTCAGTTTTGGCTAAAGAATGTATTTCAAAAAAAATTCTATAGTTAATTTCTATAGTTTATGGAAATTTATAAATCACAGGTCCCTATTGTTTAACCATATGAAACACTTAAGGGTTATAGACTAATAGAATGTTTTACACTGATGTGAGGTGGTGAAGTTTCTATAGTGGGGAAATTTTATGGGTTTTACTAATTTAGGCTTTCAAAGTCACTTGAAAGCTTGGTCCCTAAAATGTGTGTTTGGCAATTTCATGAAAATAAGAAAATCGCACTAAAGTTCTGCGCCTCATACATCCAGAAAAATGACCGGACGCATTAAAAATATCCCAACTAAAGCAGACATTCCGTAAATGTTAATTATCAAACTTTTTGGGTAGTTTTACATCTGTCTTGGAAACCAGAACATTTCAAACTGGAAAATGAGAATTTTACAAACTTTGCCAAATTTCTCTTTTTTTAGAACGAAACGCACAAAAATCTTCATTTAAATTATAACTAACATGAAGTACAATGTGCACGAAAAAATTCTCAAAATCACCCGGTATGTTAAAGCGTCCGAAGTTGTAACCATTATCGTGAGACATGTCAGATTTGAAAACGAGTCTGAAAGCTGAAAGCTAGGTCGGTGATAAGGGGTTAAATGTGGCCTTTGTGTAGGTGCCAAGCCAAGAATGTACAGATAATATTTCCATGGAGATATGGTGGGCCCCAAGAATCAATTTCACAGGTGGGCACTAGGCTCCCCATTACAATACTGATTAGAGATGAGCGAGCACTAAAAGTGCTCGGGTACTCGTTATTCGAGACGCAACTTTACCCGATGCTCAGTGCTCGTCCTCAATAACGAGCCCCATTGAAGCAATTTGAAGCAATTTGAAGGATTTTTCAAGGGGACCAAGGCTCCTCACAGGAAGCTTGGCCAAAAACCTGGGAACCTCAGAAAAGGATGGAAACACCACGGAATGACAGGAAACAGCATGGGCCGCATGATGGCTGCTCGAGGCTGTCTTAATCGCACCATTATTATACCAAAATTATGGGCACAGCATGCCATGACAGAGTGACCGAATGAGGCTAGATAGCATCTTAACTCAGGCTCAGGCTTCAACCAAGCGGGAGCAAGACGCTGAATGATTTCCTATGTGAACAAAAGGTTACGGTATATTAGTCGATAACACTGGGTGGCGACATGTGACCAAGTCAGAACGTATCTGGTGAAAACACCCGAAAAATGAGCCTGACACAGCTCTTTTGATAAGGGAAACGGACATGTGGAGGCAGCCAGGAGACGACTTCCATGATTAAGAACGACAGTATGGGGCATTCATATTGCGCTGCTATGTTGCAACTTCAGTCTCCAGCATGGGCGGCGAAGATGGGCCGAGTTCCACTATGTATCTGGTGAAACCTGAAAATTCTGCCTGACACAGCTCGTTGAAAGGGGATGATGTGCTGCATATCCTCTGTGCTCCAGCGTCTGGGGAATAGAGAGTTGAAATGAGACATTGGTGGCGCCTGTGGAGGATCGTGGAGGCAAAATGGAACAGGAAACACAGGGGCAGCATGCATGGATGCCTCGAGGCTGCCTAAACTTGGGATGGAGCTGGCGGTCCACTGCCAGGCGAGCTTTCGCCTTTCCAAGCCCCTGTCTCTCGGCTCTCTCTCACCCGAATGGGCTGGGGCCAGAAGCGTTTACTTGAAAAAATTATAATTTTCAAAGCAGGCCGGTGTTTGAATATTTCACCTAGGAATAATGAATAGCATTGGTTCATTTTAATTGTTTTTAAGGAAATGGTCCATGATTAAGAGCGACAGTATGGGGCATCCATATTGCGCTGCTATGATTGCAACTTCAGGTCTCCAGCATGGGGGACAGATGGGCCGAGTTCCTATGTATCGGCTGAACCACCTGAAAATTCTGCTGACACAGCTCGTTTGATAAGGGGAGATATGGAGGCAGTGAACTAGTAGTAGATTAAAGGTGTGCATTAAAACTATGTTAGTTGGATCTTGGGTGGAGATGGCGCTCCGCTGCCAGGCGATCCTTTCGCCTATCCAAGCCCCTGTCTTCAGCCTACTCCCCAAACAGCACTTCTAAGAACCTTTTGTATAAGATCAAGTGTAGTAGTGTTTGATAAGTTTGGGTATATGGGGGTGAGGGGAATGTATGTGGCAGTCCAAAAAAAGTTTCAAACCAGGGACGGGTAGGTGGCCCCCAGAAAATTAATACATACCAGTACTATAGCTAGAGGCAGTTGGCCTGGCAAAAAAGCCAGTTTCTCTACTTAGTGATACAAAAGAGGAGGAGAAGGAGGACAATGAGGAGGAGGAGTGCATACATTATTCAGGTTGAGCTTTCTTCACCTGGGGAGAATGAAAATACTGATGAAAATCCAGGGCTTACTCATCTTGATAAGCATCAGCCTGTCAGCGCTGTCAGTTGACAGGCGTGTAGCGTTATCGGTGGATGATGCCACCGATGCATGAAAACCGCTCAGACAACGCTAGCGGCAGGGCAGGCAAGAACCTCCAAGGGTACAGCGCCAGTTGTTGCCACATGTCAGCTTTGAAACCCAGTAGTTGTAGGGAGCTGGTGTCATTAGGACGATGGTTATGGTCAGCTACGTACTCCCTCACTCTTTCTTGCAAAGATCAGCCCTACTCTGCCGAGACTGGAGACAGGTGACAGTGGCTCTGTGGGTGACAAAAGCTGGCAAAGCTGAAAGCGTACTCTTGCCAGTGCTGGACAGAGCTGCCTGCCTCATAGCTTATCCTCGTACTGTCCCCGCAAAACTACGCACCGCGCTAGCGCGTCAGAGGGAATACTGTTTGCTGTGCACACAGGGCCTGCTGGTATTCATTGCATTTCTCACCACTCCTTTCATCTGCGGGATGACGAGTGGAAGATTTTGACCTTTATCGTGGGTCCAGGACGAGTGAATACCCAGTAACGGGTGCTGGAATAATTCTTTGAAGCGGGGTTCAAGCGGATAGGCAGCCTAGCATGAAATCTGCTCCCTCACTGGCCTGACTGCCCATTTCACGTCCTCCAACTCCTCTTCTTCTGTCCATAACGCTGAACAGTGAAGGAACTGAACAATGAGTCCCTATCTGTCTCACCAACATTCTCCTCCTCTTCTCCTATCATGTTCCACCTCCTCCAGATATGCGCGAGAAACAGACCATTACGGGTGCTTTGGTATCAACAGGAATCTTCTTCCCAGTCTCTTGTGACGAGCGCAAAGCTTCCGATTCATGCTGACCAGAGGTTATTTTAAAGGACCAAGCACGCGGGATGGGAGGGCATTTTTGATGATGGCGGAGATCGCCACTGACCATCTGTGTTGATCCTCACAAGTACTCAGACACGGACAGATATCAGACATCCTCTCCTCATTGTAGACTCGAGCGAAGCTGACGGACCTGAACCAGTCTGGTGGAAGTGACATCTGGCTTGCGTGCTGTAAACTTGGATAAACATGGTTAATGTTGAATTCCACCTTGTGGGCACGCGCACAAAACAGTCGGTGAGCGGGCAGTTGGAGGCGGCCTGCACTGCCCTGAGAGTGCGCAGCATCTGTGACTGGATTCCTGATGAAAATGCGCACAAAGCGGTCGCACCTTCGTGAGCAAATCAGACCAGATTGGGGTAGCATTTGGAGGAAACGTGAAACTATGAGATTTACACATAAGACCAGGGCATGGCACATGGTAAGTCTGACCAAGTGGCAGAGCCGCCCATCAGGTTACGGGCCGTTTGTCACACCACACATGCCTGCTTCAGGTTCAGCGGGTGCCAGCCACAGATCATTCTGCGCGTGCTGCCCTGTAAAGCTCCTGGGCGGGTGCCTTTTATCGCCCTAGGTCCTCAGCACGTCCTTGAGCACTCGCCTGCTGTGTTAGCGAAGGCACAGCGCTGTGCCTAGAGCTACCGACATGATGGCGCCATGCCCACAGATAGGTAACTTGCGGAGGAGGAGGTGGAGGAGGGGTTGGAGGAGGACATAGTAGGACTTTGAGACCTGGGGCCGAGGTAGGCCCGCAATTTCGGCGTAGGCAGTATATGACCAGACCCAGGGTCAGACACGGTCCAGCTCTCCACACAAGTTAACCAAGTTGACGTCAGCGATACTATAGTGGCCCCTGCCCGGCAGAACTCGTCCTTGTGTCCGTGGGTAATGTGACCTTGTCAGAAAATGGAGTTTGGTCAGGGCAGGATGAGTTCTCGACACGTGCTGGGAGGGGGGCTTGGGAGAACATCGGGGAAAGTGGTGGTCGGATGGGGATACTGACATACGAGGGAGCGGCGCGCCCTGATAGGTTTCGAAAGGCTCGGTCCTACAGCCTATAGGGCGCATCTCAAAGGCTAAGCAGTTTGGAGATGTGGACGTTGAGGACTGGGTGTGGGGGTGGGTTTGCACTATACTTCCTTTTGCGCTCAGCGTCGGGGTATGAGAGCTGAACGTGGTGGATGCTGTTGGGAGGTCGGGAGGCGAAGATGGGGTTTAGCACGGGGGGGAAGGTGTTGGGGGGGTTCTGGGCAGGGGGCTGACTAAGCAGATGACACAGGGCGGAAGGGTAGCAGTGTTGGTGTGCCGGCCGGAGGTGGAACGGCTGCCATTGAGTGGGGTTTAGCTTCTATGATGCTCGCATTACTGGTGGTATTAGGCTAGTTAGTGTGGAAACCCCTGCTGATCATGGTTGGCACAGGGCGCACAAGTCGCTGTCAGGCGATGCTAGGGTTTATAAAAGATTCGGGGCACGGGCCCCAATTCACATGTATTGTGATAATAACCAACAGTACATTGTACATATAAGTTACAGAACCCACAAGTGAGATTGCCTACCATTTCCTCTGGCGCTCAAAGTGTAAACACATAAAGACACCTCAAATTAGATGGAAACTATAAATGGAAAATTCCCCTTGAATATCCCTTCAATATGATCCTCCTAATTAGGGTGACACCCACTATAATGCTTCAACCTGGTAATGACCCAACTAATTGTGCCAACAATGCCACATGCCAGTAATAACCTCAAAATAATATGCTATAAGGCAGTAATGCCCAATCTAGTAATGCACCACACTAAGTCATGCACAAACCAGGGAAACCCCACCACAAGGGTATGGCCCCATGCCGGCACATACCTCTCTGCACTAAAGGAGGAGGTTGCGTGATATGATTAGTACACGTTACCCAATGCACACTGGCAATGTAATCGAGCTGCAGGAATCCGGAGATGCGATTTATGCAGTGATGTCACCAGTTGCCTGTGCTCTCTAGGGGGTGGTACGGAAGTGGATGGCGAAGGCACTCTTTATTTTGTGATTTAATATTTTAAGAACTGGCGTACTCCTAACTACGGGGGTCTGAATAAAGTTAAAAGAAAATTTTTTTTTAATCCCTTTTTCCATATATAACACAAATAAATAAAATCATGACATGACAGGTATCACTGTGTTTTATAAAAACCTGATCTATCAAAATATAAAAATAATTATCACCAAATATGAATGCTGGGACAGAAAACGAAAGAAAATACAGTTCCAAATGGCGGTCTTCACCATTTTCCCACCAGTTGAAAATGGGAATGTATAGGTGGTAAGACGGAAAACAAAAATATATAATGTAAATCTTGTGATTGTACCAAGTCAATGAATGAAAGGAGATGTCATCTGGACCGTACGTGAACAAACTTTTACGTTATGTGTGTTCCAGTCCCAGGCGACAAGAATATAAATGATTTCAGTAGAGTTAATGTCCACAGTATTAACCAAGCCTCATAGAGTTATGTTATACAGAAAAATCTAAAAAAAAATATGTAGTAAGGACAAAAATGGCTAAATCCTAGGAAAAACCTGTCTGAAAGAACAGGCTTGCTTCACAGTTATGCGGCTGGCTATTCGTCCCTATAGACAGCTATGGTAAACGGCAGTGCGTACGTGTACATGGGAAAAAGTATAGAAACCTCTCATACTCTCCCCATGTGCAATGGCTGGGACGCAATTCATCCTATGGAGAGCTGTCCCCCTCTATCTCTTCTGTCCCTCCCAGTGCCGCCATTGTTCGAGCTATACGTGAATGTGAATGCAGCCCCAACGTCAATGGTTGTTGTGATTTGAGGCATCAGAACAATAGAAGGTAATTTATTGTGAGCACACGATATTTCGTGCAATGTTCAGTGCATATTTTAATTAAGATTTTTGTCAGGTGTTTTTTTCACAGAGGAATAATAGATATGATTATTTCGTGACGGAGAAGAATCATGAAACTTATGGTCAGTGTAAGGTGGGATTCACACGACTGGTGCCGCCGACCGTAGCACGGCTGGGCAACAGCAGCGCGCGGGAGAGCGCTGCTCCACCTCCGCCCCTATCCCTAGGGATAATGGGCACGCGCCGTATGTCTGAAAAAATAGGACATGTCCTATTTTTCACGGGGACACGGAGGCAGTACGGTGCCGCACGTGGCTGCACCGTACGTCTCCGTACGGGCGACGCGCGCCCATTGCCGTCGTTATGGGGGACGAATATCGCCATATATACGTCGGCAGTAATATACGGCTCCCCCTGGGTAGTGTGAATGTAGCCTAAAATGTGTACAATATACAAGGTAAAAATCCAACCAAATATACATATAAACACACACTTAGCATTTTGATAGCATGTGTTTATCATGTTACATTGCAATAGATTATAATAATTCACACAAACACCATTGCATGGTCAAGCCTGAACTTAGAGGAATCAGTAAGCAGGAATGAAGAACTCACCTGCTTGTATGTATCATCCCCGTTCTCTGTCCCGACGATACTGAATAATGAATCACAGCATAAGAAGTGCTGGCTAGTATTAGTGATGCTGTGATGGCACGGGGCACCCGGATCTTTGACCCTAGCGAGCTTCCCGATGCCGGTCGGTCATCCGGTTGTTCTTTAAAGACCTCCAGACTTCTGGAAAACTAAGCCCTCGCACGTGGTCATGTTGGACCGCTGACTGCCACCAGACTTTGCCCTGCCTCTTTCGTCTGGCACACCACTGCCTCTTTCCAACTGTTATGCTATGGACTCGGACTCACGTCTCACGAAGCCATGTGGTTCCAAGGCCTATCAACCCAGCTGGGTCTGTGTCACCTCATCATCCTCCGATCCTCAGTCTGCTCCTCCTCGGACTTCGTGCCCTGACAACAACTTCACCACGTGTCTGCGACAACAGTGTCTCCAATGTCCGACACCTCTTTACACACTTCTTCCATACGTACAATAATGTCATCTCACCACAGACTCGAACAGGTGGAAAAACCTGGGCATCGGAAACTAAGCTGAGCAGCAACCGGACAAGTGGTTTGTGACTGTGGGAAGGGTCCAGAAAACAGTTCCGAGTATGCCCGGTTCAAAGCCAATTTGCTGGGAGGGGGCACAGACTGGGGGGAAGGAGGCTAGGGTGGAGGAGTGGAGGAGTGCCTGATTATCGGTGACATCTGGGTGGATGCGTGGAAGACTGGACTGGTGGACAAATGAGCCTAGAAGCCATGTCCGCAATCCACGACATCACACCTCTTCGCACGTTCTGGCCTCAACAGTGCTCATACCCCGGGAGTCCAGAAACTGCGACATGATGACTAGGAAGTGTAGCTCTGCGGCGTTCCCCTGTCCTTCATTAGCAGGGTGGTGTATCACCACGCCCAGGGACCAGGCCTCTGACCCCCTGCAGTAGGTGGACGACACGATCCACGCCCTCGTCCTACCCCTAGCCTCTAGGATTAAAATTTCAAATTAAGTGTAAATTGAAATTTTTTTTTTTTTGTGTTTATTTTTTTTTTTTTTAAAACAAAAACGATGTATCCTATTGCTAGTTTCTAAACCTCACTGACAGCACACAAATGATTTGGTGCCTGTGCCTGATGACTTTGAGTTATAAAAAGAGATAAACGTAAAAAAAAAATAAATCGCAGACTGTGGCCTAATTCAAATCAAACCCCAATAAAATTGTCCAACTCCAGGTGTTTAAGGTGGATTATGTGTGTCACATAAGAGCTAAACACAAACGGTCGCAAGTCTCCCAGCACAATTCCTCACAATATTGGTACTAGCTGCACTACTAATGGACGCAAGCCGCACACAGGCAAACCAAAAAAAAAGTAAAATAAAACGTTTATGTAGCCCTAAGAAGGTGTTGGTCTTGGAGGAATCACTCCTGCCTAACACTATTATAATAGAACAACCAGGGTGTTCTATTGAATAGTGTTAGGCAGGAGTGATTCTCCAAGAACCCAACAGCACTCTTAGGGATACCTAAACGTTTTATTTTACTTTTTTTTGGTGTGGCCTGTGGCTGGGATTGCGGCCTTAGTAGTGCAGCTTGTCCCCATATTGTGAGGAATATTTGCTGGGAGACGTGCGACCGTTGTGTTAGCTTTAGCTGACAACAATCCACTAACACCGAAGTGGGGACAATTTATTAGGGGTTTGTTGAAATTAGGCACAGTCAGCTGATTTATTTTTTTACGTTTATTTCTTGTTATAACTCAAAGTTCATACAGGGACAGCACAAAATACAGTGTGTGCTGGCTGTCAGTGTAGTTAAAACTAGCAATAGGATAGCTCGATGTTTTAACAAAAAAAAATACAACACAAAAAAAAAAAATTCAAGTTTACACTTTAATTTGGAAACGGTTTAACCCGAGGGCTAGCGGTTAGAGGACGAGGGCGTGGTCGTGAGCGTCCAACTACGAAGGGGTCAGAGGACGTGGGTCATGGGCGGGGTGAGAACACACATGCTAATGAAGGGCAGGGGGAACGCCGCAGAGCTACATCCCTAGGTTCATAATGTCTCAAGTTACTGGGACTGTGGTAAGCAACTGTGAGGCCAGGAACAGTGCGAAAGAGTGATGTTCGTGGATTGCGGACAATGCTTCTGGCCATTTGTCCCCAGGTCAGTTTCTTCCAACGCCAGTCCACCCATGTCACAGAATATCCGCACCGCACTCCAGCTCATCCACCTCAGCCTCCTTCCCCCCAGTCTGCCCCCTCCAGCAAAATTTGGCATGTGAAACCGCCATTACTGAGGAACTGTTTTCTGGACCTTCCACAGTCACAACCCACTGTCGGTTGTGCCAGCTATTTCGATGCCCAGGTTTTCCCACCGGTCGCAGTTCTGTGGGTGATTGATGATGGACATTATTGACGTAGTGGACAGAAGTGTTTGTTTTAAAAAAACAAAGAGGTGTGGACGATGCAGGTAGACCCCGGTGTCAGACCGTGGTTGCAAGTTGTTGTCAGGGCAGAAAGTCCGAGGGAGGAGCAGACTGAGGGATCGGAGTATGCTGAGGGTGACAGACCCAAGCTTGGGTTGATAGGCCGGTGTGAACACAGTGCTTTGAGGACGGAGCCGAGTCCTATAGCAGAACAGGTTGGAAGAGGGCAGGGTGGCCAGAACGAAAGAGGAGGGCCAGAGCTGGGGATCAGCGCCAAAGACCCGTGGCGAGGGCTCTAGAGTTTCAGAAGCGGAGTTCTTAAGAAGAAACACGGCTGCCCGACGGCAGGGGGCGCTAGGTCCAAAAGATCGGGGCCCGTGCCAGCAGCATCAGCTAATCATGCCGGCCACTTGCTGTGCTCATTATCGACTCGGGACAGAGAGACTGGGGGGATACATACAGCAGTGTGAGTTCCATGTCCTGCTTACTGATCCTTGAAGTTACAGGTCTTACAATGCAAGTGTTTGTGTGAGGAGGGCTATAGAATCTATTGCAATGTAAATGGATAAAAACCATGTATGAAAATGTAAGGTGTGTTATATGTATATTTGAGTTGGATGTTTAACTGTGTATTTACCACTTAGGTCCATTACAATACCGCAAGGGGGACGGTCTATACGGCCGAAGTATTTTAAATATGGGCCGATATAAGTACCTCCTAGACGGAAATGGGCGCGCGGCGCCATACGGGGAGCGTGATACGTGCAGCACACGTGAGGCACAGTACTGCTCGTTGCCCCGTGAAAAAATAGGACTGTCAGATTTTTTCGGAATAGCGGCGCCGTGCGCCATAATCCCTATGGCGAGGGGCGGAGGTGAGCAGACGCTCTCACGCGCGCTGCTGTGTGCCCGCGTGCTACGGGACGGCGGGACACCAGTCGTGTGATCACAGCTTACATGCCATTCAGTTTCATTGATTCTCTCAGTCAAGAAAATCATAATTTATTCATCTGGAACTGACAAAATCTGTAAATTTAAAAATGCAATGAACAGGCACTTGAATTGATGCTGTGGCTCACAATATTAATTTACTTCTATTTTTGATGCATTCAGATAATCCACAACGACATTGAAGTTGGGCTGGCATTCACATTCACGTTATGCGATCGTATTTACAATGGCGCACTGGAGAGTAAGTTAGAAGGGGGGAGGGAGCAGCTCTCCATAGGAAATTGAGCAGCCCAGCCATATGCATGGGGAGAGATAGAGGATTGTTCTATTCTTTTTACAATGTTACAGTAGCCATGCCGGTTTACCATAGCTGTCTCATAGGGGACGACTATCCAGTCGCATAACTGTGAATGCAAAGCCTTTCTTCAGGACCAGGTTTACGGATTTAGCATTTTTGTCCTTTACTACATATTTTTTAGATTTTTGTATACCTAACTCTATGGGGCTTGGTACTGTTGGACACATTATACGTACTGAAATCATTTATATTCTATTGTTCGCCTGGGAACTGGAAAAACAATACAGTAAAAAGAAAAAACAAACCACACACACATGGTTTGTTTTCACTGTACGGTCAGATGACATTCTCCCTTTCATTCATGATTTGTTTACAATCACAGAGATATTACATAGATAGTTTGTTCACGTTCTTAACTATGACAATTCCATTTTCATGGGTGGGAAAATGTGATCGAAGCGCAATTTGGAACTGTATTCTTATTTTCTGTCCCAGCATTCATATTGTGGGATAATTTTCTTATATTTTGATAGAATCAGGTTTTTTTAAAACACAAGTGATACCTGTCATGTTCATGATTTTATTTGATTTGTGTGATAGGGAAAAAAGGATTTAAAAAAACTTTTCTTTAACTTTTATTTCAGCCCCCGTAGGGTAGGAGTAGCAGTTCTTAAAATATAAAATTAAAAAATAAAGATTGCCTTCTGCCAATCCACTCCGTACCCCACTAGAGAGACACAGAACTGGGTGACATCACTGCCATCGCATCTCCGGGATTCCTGCAGCTCAGTACCAGTGGCCAGGGGCAGGGACGTGGTATAATCATATCAACGCACCTCCTCTTTAGTGAAGAGTGTAGTGAATGGCATGGGGCCATAAACATGGGTGGGGTGTTACCGGTTGGTGATCATGATTAGGTGGGGCATTACTAGATGGGAGCATTAACTGGCTTATAGCATAAAATTTATTGTGAGGTATTTACTGGCATGTGGGCATTGTGGGCACAAGTAGTGTGGGGTAAGTACGGTTTGAAGATTAAAGGTGGGTGTCACCATAATAGGAGGATCATATGAAGGGATATCAAGGGGAATTTGCCAATTTATAGTATTCAAACTCTTAATTGAGGTCTATTAGGTGGTTGACACTTTGAGGCCCAGAGGAATGGAACAGAGGAAAGGAAATAGGTAGCCATCTCATTGGGGGGTCTGTAACTGTATATGTACAAGTACTTGTGTATTAGCACAAGTACATGTGAATTGGGGCCCGTGCCACGAATCTTTTATAACCCTAGCATCGCCCTGACCGACGGACTGTGGTGGCAACTGTGCCAACCGGATAAGCAGGGGTTCCACAACTATTAGCTAACTAACACCAGTATGCGCAGGCAGTGAATGCTGAAAAAACCCATCAATGCACCAAGCCCGTTCACCTCGGGACCGGGGGCACACACTGCCTCCTTCCCCTGTGTCATCTGCTAAGTCAGCCCCTGCCCAGGACCCCGACCAAAACCTCCCGTGCGAAAACCCCATCTTTCGCTCCCACGATCTCCACAGCATCCACCAGCGTTCAGCTCTCCATACCCCAGACGATGGAAGCGCAAAAGGAAGTAAGTTGCAACACACCCCCACCCCAAGTCTCAACGTCCACATCTGCAACTGCTTAGCGCTTGAGATGCTGCCTATAGGCTGGTTAGAGACAGAGGCCTTTCGAACAAATCTGGCGGTGGCCGCCCTCGGTATTCGCGTCCAGCCGCCCCTACTTTTCCCGATTTTGTGGCCGTCCCAGCCGGCACCAGCACGTGTCAGAGAAAATCATCCGTGCCTGACCAACGGCCATTTCTGACAAGGTCCACATTGACACGGACACAAGGCGAAGTTCTGCCGGGCAGGGCCACTATATATGCTGACGGCACATTGGGTTTACCTTGGTGGAGGCTGGGGGCCGTGTCTTGACCCTGGGATGGTCATATCCTGCCGACGCCGAGAATTGCGGCCTACCTCGGTCAGGTATCAAAGGCCTACTATTGCCTCCTCCCACCCCTCCTCCACCTCCTCCTCGAAGTACCATCTTTGGGAATGGCGCCAATCAGTCGGTTAGCTCTAGGCACAGAGCTGTTGCCATCGCTAAACGCCCAGCAGGCGATGCTCAAACTGTGAGGGCCTAGGACGATAAAAGGGCACACCGCCCAAGAGCTATTTACAGGGAATCACGGCGCAGGAATGATTGTTGGCTGGCACCCGCTGAACCTGAAAGCCAGGCAGGGGTGTTGTGACAAACGGCCGTAACCTGATGGCGGCTCTGAACTCGGCCAGACTGACACATGTGCCCTGCCTGGCTAGGTAATCTCATAGTTCAGCGTCCTCACGATATACCCCAATCTGTTTTGATTTGCTCACGAAAGGGGTGCGCCGCCATTTGTGCGCATTTAAGGAAGTCCAGCACAGATTGCTTGCCACTCGCAGGGCAGTGCAGAGCCGCCTCCAAACTGCAAGATCACCGACTGGTGTGCGACGTGCCCCAAGGGGAATTCAACATTAACCATGTTATCCAGAGTTTACAGCAGCGCAGAGCCAGATGTCAAAATTCCACAGAACTGTGGTAGTCAGTCAGTCAGCTTCCTCAAGGCTACAATGAGAGAGGATGTCGATATCTGTAGGTGCTGGGTAACTTTGAGGAGTCAACACAGATGGTCCAAGTGGCGATGGCCGCCATCATCAGACTCAATCCCGCTGCTTGGCCTGTTGAAAACTCTTGGTCAGCATGAAGCTCGGAAAGCTTTGAGCTAGTCACAAGAGGACTGGGAAGAAGATTCCCTGTGTTGATAGCCAAAGCACCTTAGGTGTTTCTCAGGAGAGTATCGGAGGAGGTGAAGAGGATGTATGAGGAGGAAGAGGAGGAGAATGTTGGTGAGGACAGAAGAGGGGACCATGTTACCGTCTTCATGTTTCAGCGTGTATGGGCAGCAGAGAGGAGTTGGAGGACGAGGAAATGGGCAGTCAGGCCAGTGAGGGGAGCAGATTTTCATGTAGGGCTGCCATCCCGTGACCCTCGCGTTCAAGAATTTATTCCAGCACAGCGATTATGGGTATCCACTCTCCTGGACCACGATACAGCAAAATCTTTCCACTTAATCCTGCAGAGGGGGAAAGGAGATGTGGAATTGCATGAATACCAGCAGGCCATGGGGCACAAGCAAACAGATATTTCCCTTATGACAGACGCTAGCGGCAGAGGCGAGTTATGGGGGACAAGTAGCGAGGGAGGAGTAGGCGAGGCAGGCCGCTTGTCCCGCATGGAAAGGGGTACGCTTTTACAAGGCTTTTGCAGCTTTATGTCACCCCCAGCAAGACACGCACTGTCCCCAGTTTGGCAGAGTAGGGCTCTGATCTTTACAGAAAGGATGGTGAGGAAGTACGTAGATGACTACCATCGGCCTAATGATCACACAGCTCCCTACAACTACTGGGTTTCAAAACGCTGGACATGTGGCCCGAACTGCGCTGTCGGCCTGGAGGTTCTTGCCTGCCTGCCGCTAGCGGTTGTCTGAGCGGGTTGTCAGTGCAGATGGTGGCCTCATCAACCGCTAAGCCGCACCGCTGTCAACTGACAGCGCTGACAGGCTGATGCTATCAAGATGAGTTAAAGCCTTGGAGTTTCTCAGGATTTTCAGTCTCCACAAGGGTGAAGCAGCCTCAACACCTGATCATGTATGCAATTTATTGAAAAGTGGCCAACCCCTTTAAATGTTGAGCTAAGTTCAATGAGTGTAAGGATTCTGTTCTCTCACTCATCTGTTTGATCTTTTCATCATTCATCTGTCAGTGATGACTCCTTCTAGTCAGTGAATATCCTTTAAATGTTTGTTTCTAAACTGTAACTTTTGGTTTTCCTAAAGGGAACCTGTCATCAGGTTTTTACATTTAAATCTAATGACAGGTTCCTAGAGCAATATGCACATAGATGCTAAAGTTGATTTTAGAACAAAGATCCATTGCTGCAATCACCCACAAATAAAGTTTAAAAAAGAACCCAGCTCATTGGTATCATGTACTGCAGAGATTTAGGCCACTTGTAAACAAGTGAGTTTTTCCGACAAACTAAAACTGCTGAAGTGCACGAACATGCTGAGTTTTAGAAGTTCAGTCCGGTAAACACTTGTGAGACACTGAAAGGGTTAACTGTGGATGGGCGGTATGTTTCCCCTAGGTTCTCATACTAGTGCTGAGGTTGTGTTGTCCAGCACCTTGGACACAGGTGGTGGGAGCAGCCTAATCAGGCTGCATAAAGCTGCTGCGCAGACTTGAGAGCGTTGTCTCTCTGAAAGGAGGCTGGAGAGCACACAGCCCTGACCTCTGTGCCTGGAGCAGCGACGTCTTTTATGTTCTAGTGGTGAGTTAGAATAACTCTGTTTAGTTAGCACCCTGATGGGTAGGATTTTGTTTGTTTGATGCCTGAATGTGAAGGCTGTTTTATTTTGCACCTGCTCCTGGAATAAACGCAGGCAAGACCTGTTTTGGACTAAAACTTTGGTGTCACTGTCTTGGACTGCAACACGTATCACCGCTACCACGGTCTCTACTGGGCCAAATATCCCACGTATGGTGTTTCAGATTGCGGGCAGTTCAAAAGGCACACACCTCGCTACATCCTGCAACATTGCATGGCCTGGGTGAAAGCAGCAGGCAAATTGCAGGATACAGCCAAGATGGAGGAATTTATTAAATACCTGAAAGAGGAGTCCCAAGCTAATCGGCATCTGCAGCAAGCCATATTCCAGCAGCAGGAGGAGAGGTCCTGCCAGCAGCAAACCATGTTCCAGCAGCAGGAGGAGAGGTCCCGCCAGCAGCAGGAAGAGTCCCGGGCCATGTTCCAGCTGATGATGCAAAAGTTTAGTGGCATTATGGCAGCACCGTAAACAACGAGTACTGAGGGGTCCCATACTGGTTGGCAAGGGTACCCGGTTGTCCAGCATTCCGCACGGGCTGCAGTACTAAAGGCTTTGCAAAAAATGACGGCGACCGAGGACGTGGAGGCGTATCTCACTGTGTTGGAGCAAGCAGCTGAGCGAGAGGAGTTACCAGCTGAGCAGTGGGCAGATGTCCTGGCACCGATCCTGACAGGCGAATCGCAGAAGGCTTACTACGACCTGAGTGAAACGGAGGCCCGTGAGTACCCCCAGCTAAAGGCGGAGATTCTGGCTCGTCTTGGGGTCACCATTCAAGTTCGTTCCACCCGAGTCCACCAGTGGGCATACTCAGAAAAACTACCCCGCGCTCCCAAATGCATGACCTGATCCATCTTGTCTGGAAGTTGCTACAACCAGAAGACTGCACCCCAGCACAGATGGTCGAGAGAGTGGTTCTTGACAAGTTCACCCGTTCTCTGCCCTCTCGGCTCCAGCGATGGGTACCAAACCCCTGATAAAGTGAAATATCCGGGAATTCCTGGTAAGACTGTTCGGGGCTTTAAGGGAGCTGGGAGGAGTGTAAACACTGTGAAAAATAATGTTGCAGTGGGCTTGGGAAAGCCAGAGGTACATAATTATGGAGTAACCAAAGGGCTGGTGAAGTGTGCGTGTTTCCAGAGGCTTGGGCACGTTTCCATTGACTGTCCTTTAATGGTTAAACCCTCTGCTGGTTCTGAGCAGAAGTATGATGTGGTCAGGGGGAACCAAGCTCCAATACCTGTGATGACACAACAGGTGCAACTTCCAAGGAAGACATTTGAGTGTACTGTGGGGGGAATCCCATTAGGGGTTTGTTTGGTTCCAGACCAAAAGATTTCAAAAATCAGGCCAGAACTAATACTGTTTCTGGATGTTGTTCATGAGACCAACAAGACTGTGACTATAAACTTTGAGACTGAGTTTGGAACAGTGGAACATGAACTTATTAAATCTGATGATATTGATGTGGAGATTGTGCTAGGCCGAGATTTCAAGTTCTGTGGGGAAATTCTGGGGAAAAATGATTATGTCCTTGCTAACCCTGATGTTTATCCGCAGGAGACAAATTCCCCAGAAAATGCTGTGATCTCTCAAAAAGGACATGCTTCCATAGAGCCTTTATCTGATGATAAAAATGTGTGTAATGACATGCTATGTGATATTGTCACCCAGTATGAGTCTGGTGTACACCTGAAGCCTCACAGTACAGAGTCTGTAGACTTGGTGGTAGGTGCTTCAGAGGTTGTGAAAACACAGGTGTCTAAGTGCTCAAAGGTGCCCCTAGAGGTTGTGACTGGTGATGGTGAAAATTCACTGTGTGAGGAAAATGTAACATTACATGATGTCAATGTTGTTACCAATGCTAACACAGAAAATGTTATGACTATGCCAGTATTAAGCACCAATAGTGTGTTTGCTAATAGCGACCAATTCTTTCCTACACTGACAGGGAATAATGATAAGATGGACATGTCTGTAGGGGAAGAAAATGTATTGCTAAATGTGTTTTCCAATGTGTCCACACAAGACAGGGAGGTACATAATGGTGGGGAGATTTGTACTGACCATGTGCAACACCCTCGCCGATGCAAGGCAGAGCTGTGTTTGCAAATACGTCCCACCATGTAGCTTGCAGCCTGTGTAGGGTCTGATTAGCCTCACAGCATGTCACTACATAACACTAGATAACACAGATGAACTCTGCAGTGGATTGACCCTGACACTATAGGGGTTGGCATGCGGAGGCAGCGTCAGGCTAGAGAATGGCATGCCCCAAATGGACTGAGGCTTCAAACCAATTAAAAAAATTCCTTTTGGCGAGGATAACGTGTAGCACTGTACGTATCAGTATTTAGCCTGGTTATGGCGGCAGAGAGGAACCAAAAGGAGGTGAGCAAGAAGCGCTGAAATGATTTCCTATGTGAACAAAAGGTTGACGGTATATTTAGTGCGGGAGGGGGGAGTGACTGGTACACGACTGGTTAACACATGTGAGGGTCATTGCCCGGGGGCAGAGGTCAGCTGAGGTCACCACCATGACCCTGGGTACAATTCACATTAGAGCTACATTTAGGGCTCAGCCAGTATTGGGGTGATTGTCACATTGCCCCAGGGTCAAGGGTCAGGTGGATAACCTGACCCTTGTACCCCATAATAAAGATGCTCCCCACAAGGAGATGACTTCAGGCATGCTTTGGGCTTCTGGGTCATACAGGGGATGTGTGGCACCGCCATGGGCACCTCGGCCACCCCCGGATTCCCAGGAGAGTTAAATGTTATGGGATTGTCATTCATGAGGCAGGAGGGCCCCGCACCCCCCGCACCCCCCGCACCCCCCTCACCCCCAACCAATGAGGATGAGGAGTTCAGGGACTGGAATCCTGACCCCAAAACACTCAGCGGGAGATGCCATGACGCCTTCCCCACTCTGCTCCTGCACCAATTCTTTACATTTACAAGACCTCGTGCAGTAGCCTGGCCCCGCTGTGGGCCCCTGTGCCTCCTGCATCATTTCCACAGATCTGGCACCGCCATGGGGACGGAAGACTCCCCTGATGACTGATCTTTGCCTGTAGGTGGTCATGATAGACCTTTCTATATGACTGGCATATATGGGCACACAGGAGAGGAGCTGCAGATACACCACACCCCATATACTTTACCTAGCCCCTCCCACATTGGGGCAACATGATGGGCACGACAGATCATCTTGTGCAATAAGGCAATTTACTCTATGAACCCGTTGTGCCAAGAAGAGGCTCATACACCGGGCCAGTAATACAGGGGCTCATACACCCGGCCAGTAATACAGGGGCTCATACACCCGGCCAGTAATACAGGGGCTCATACACCCGGGTCTGGTGCTCTTGTCGCCATCCTGTGGCAGAGATACTGGACTCTGTCTCCATCTAGTGGTTGAGTTGAGCAGGTGACCTCCAGTGGCATCCGATCTGAACACTGCAGCTATAGGAGATCCTGTCACATATACACTCACCGGCCACTCAGGGGCGTTGCTAGGGTCATAAAAGATTCGGGGCATGGGCCCCGATTCACATGTGCTTGTGCTAATAACAACAGTACTTGTACATATACAGCTACAGAAACCACAAGTGAGATTGATACCTATTTCCTCTGGCGCCTCAAAGTGTCAACCACCTAATAGCCCCTCAATTAGAGTTGAATACTATAAATGCAAATTCCCCTTGAATATCCCTTCAATATGACCCTCACTAATTAGGGTGACACCCACCTATTAATGCTTCAAACCTGTAATGACCCACACTAATTGTGCCACAATGCCACCACGCCAGTAATACCCTCACAATAATTATGCTATAAGGCCAGTAATGCCCCACACTAGTAATGTCACCAACCAGGTAACAACCCCACACAAGTTATGGCCCCATGCCAGTCACATACCTCTCTTCACTAAAGGAGGAGGTGCGTTGATATGATTATACCACGTCTCCTGCACCCGGCCACTGTACTGAGCTGCAGGAATCAGGAGATGCGGTGCAGTGATGTCACCCAGTTTCCTGCACTCTCTAGTGGGGTACGGAGCGGATGGCAGAGAGGCAACTCTTTATTTTTATTTTAATATTTTAAGAACTGACTACTCCTACCTACGGGGGTCTGAAATAAAAGTTAAAAGAAAAAGTTTTTAAAAAATCCTTTTTCCATATAACACAAATAAAACTAAAATCATGAACATGACAGGTATTGCTGTGTTTTAAAAAACCTGATCTATCAAAATATAAAAATATTTATCCCACAATATGAATGCTGGGACAGAAAAGAAGAATACATTTCCAAATTGGCTCTTCTTCACAATTCCCACCTATGAAAATGTGAACGTCATAGGTGGTAAGACGTAACCAAACTATATAAATGTAATATCTCTGTGATTGTACCAAGTCAATGAATGAAAGGGAGATGTCATCTGGACCGTACAGTGAAAACAAACCTTTTTCCTGTATTGTTTTTCCAGTTCCCAGTACGACATAGAATACAAATGATTTCAGTAGAGTATTATGTGTCCAACAGATAACAAGCCCTCATAGAGTTATGTATACAAAAAAATCTAAAAAAATATGTAGTAAAGGGCAAAAATGCTAAATCCTGTAAAAACCTGGTCCTGAAAGAAAGGCTGCATTCACAGTTATGCGGCTGGATATTCGTCCCTATAGACAGCTATGGTAACCCGGCAGTGGTACTGTACATGGGAAAAAGATAGAACATCCTCTACCTCTCCCCATGCATGTGGCTGGGCTGCGCCATTTCCTATGGAGAGCTGCTCACCCCTTCTACTCTCCAGTGCGCCATTGTATACGAGCATACGTGAATGTGAATGCAGCCTGACTTCAATGTCTGTTGTGATTATCTGAGGCATCAGAACAATAGAAGTAATGATATTGTGAGCACAGCATCAATTCAAGTGCAATGTTCAGTGCATATTTGAATTTATTACTGATTTTTGGCAGTTCACAGATGAATAATAGTTATGATTTTTCTTGACTGAGAGAATCATGACATTTAATGGTCAGTGTAAAAGTGTACAATATACACAGATGGACATCCAACTCAAATATACATATAAACACACCTTAGCATTTTCATAGCATGTGTTTATCCATGCACATTGCAAAAGATTCTATACATACTTCACACAACACATTTGCTTGGTAAGCCTGTAACTTCAGAGGAATCAGTAAGCAGGACATGGAGACTCACACTTGCTGTATGTATCCTCCCCAGTCTCTCTGTCCCGACGATCTGATAATGAATCACAGCAAGTGCCGGCTAGTGATTAGCTGATGCTGTGGTGTGGGCTGGGGGTATACAGATATAGAAGGAGCTGGAGTTTATAGCAGAACAGTGCAGCACAGAGGCTACACACAGCTGCTAAGTGAAAGCGTCTTCCCCTGGAAGCAGTAAGCTGCTGCCGCTGGCTTTCACATGCTACTAAGATGCACAAGTGCACTCCCTGACCCTGTTATTAGCCTAGTCCCTAATGCTGGCCCTGACTACTCACCTCTGTCTGTGTCCAGAGAGTACAAATAAAGTTGAGAATGTAGAAATGTGCCAGACAGCAGAAGTGTCCTATTGATCCACAGGCATCCGGGGCACAGGACAAAAGATCCGGGGCACGGGCCCCGGATTCCCACCCATGAAAATGGGAATGTCATAGGTGGTAAGACGTAAACAAACTATATAAATGTAATATCTCTGTGATTGTACCAAGTCAATGAATGAAAGGGAGATGTCATCTGGACCGTACAGTGAAAACAAACCTTTTTACTGTATTGTTTTTCCAGTTCCCAGTGCGACATAGAATATAAATGATTTCAGTAGAGTATAATGTGTCCAACAGATAACAAGCCCTCATAGAGTTATGTATACAGAAAAATCTAAAAAAATATGTAGTAAAGGACAAAAATGCTAAATCCTGTAAAAACCTGGTCCTGAAAGAAAGGCTGCATTCACAGTTATGCGGCTGGATATTCGTCCCTATAGACAGCTATGGTAAACCGGCAGTGCTACTGTACATGGGAAAAAGATAGAACATCCTCTATCTCTCCCCATGCATATGGCTGGGCTGCGTCAATTTCCTATGGAGAGCTGCTCCCCCCTTCTACTCTCCAGTGCGCCATTGTATACGAGCATACGTGAATGTGAATGCAGCCCAACTTCAATGTCTGTTGTGATTATCTGAGGCATCAGAACAATAGAAGTAATTATATTGTGAGCACAGCATCAATTCAAGTGCAATGTTCAGTGCATATTTTAATTACAGATTTTTGTCAGTTCACAGATGAATAATAGTTATGATTTTTCTTGACTGAGAGAATCATGAAACTTAATGGTCAGTGTAAGGCTGGATTCACACGACTGGTGCCCGCCGTACCGTAGCACGGCGGGCACACAGCAGCGCGCGGGGAGAGCGCTGCTCACCTCCGCCCCTCTCCATAGGGATATATGGCGCACGGCGCCGTATGTCCTGAAAAAATAGGACATGTCCTATTTTTTCACGGGGCACGGAGCAGTACGGTGCCGCACGTGTGCTGCACCGTACCGCTCCCGTAGGGCGCCGCGCGCCCATTGCCGTCTATGGGGGACGTATATCGGCCATATATACGTCGGCCGTATATACGTCCCCCTTGCGGTAGTGTGAATGTAGCCTAAAAGTGTACAATATACACAGGTAAACATCCAACTCAAATATACATATAAACACACCTTAGCATTTTCATAGCATGTGTTTATCCATGTACATTGCAATAGATTCTATACATACTTCACACAACACATTTGCATGGTAAGCCTGTAACTTCAGAGGAATCAGTAAGCAGGACATGAAGACTCACACTTGCTGTATGTATCCTCCCCAGTCTCTCTGTCCCGACGATCTGATAATGAATCACAGCAAGTGCCGGCTAGTGATTAGCTGATGCTGTGGCACGGGCCCCGGATCTTTTGACCTAGCGACGCCCCTGCCGTCGGTCATCCGGTGTTTCTTTAAAGAACCTCCAGACTTCTGAAAATCTAGCCCTCGCCACGGGTCATTTGGCGCTGATGCACCAGCTCTGGCCCTGCCTCTTTCGTCTGGCCCCACCACTGCCTCTTCCAACCTGTTCTGCTATAGGACTCGGCTCCGTCTCAGAAGCACTGTGTTCACCCGGCCTATCAACCCAGCTTGGGTCTGTCACCTCATCATCCTCCGATCCCTCAGTCTGCTCCTCCCTCGGACTTCCTGCCCTGACAACAACTTCACCACTGTCTGACAACCGTGTCTCCTCATCGTCCGACACCTCTTTACACACTTCTTCCACTACGTCAATAATGTCATCATCACCCACAGACTGCGACCGGTGGAAAACCTGGGCATCGGAAAATAGCTGAGCAGCAACCGGACAAGTGGTTTGTGACTGTGGGAAGGGTCCAGAAAACAGTTCCTCAGAGTATGCCGGTTCAAATGCCAAATTTTGCTGGGAGGGGGCAGACTGGGGGGAAGGAGGCTGAGGTGGAGGAGCTGGAGGAGTGCTGATTTCGGTGACATGGGTGGACTGCGTGGAAGACTGACTGGTGGACAAATGGCTAGAAGCATTGTCCGCAATCCACGACATCACCTCTTCGCACTGTTCTGGCCTCAACAGTGCTCTACCACGAGTCCCAGTAACTTGAGACATGATGAACCTAGGGAGTGTAGCTCTGCGGCGTTCCCCTGCTCCTTCATTAGCAGGTGGTGTCTCACCCCGCCCAGGACCACGGCCTCTGACCCCTGCAGTAGTTGGACGCTCACGTCCACGCCCTCGTCCTCTACCCCTAGCCCTCGGGTTAAACATTTTCCAAATTAAAGTGTAAACTTGAAATTTTTTTTTTTTTGTGTTTATTTTTTTTTTTTTTAAAACAAAACGATGCTATCCTATTGCTAGTTTCTAACCTACACTGACAGCACACAACTGGATTTTGTGCTGTGCCTGATGACTTTGAGTTATAAAAAGAAATAAACGTAAAAAAAAATAAATCAGGCGAACACTAAAATGCTCGGGTACTCGTTATTCGAGACGAACTTTTCACGATGCTCGAGTGCTCGTCTCGAATAACGAACCCCATTGAAGTCAATTGGAGTTTCCAAATTTTTGCTGTAATTGGACCAAGGATTATCAATAAAGCTTCATTACAGACACCTTACAGCTCAGCATTGCAGTCTAGGACTATAGTAAAGCATTCAGAGAGGTCAGCAGAGGTCACAGTGGGCAGAGGGGTCCGTCCTTAACTATGAGTTGTCTGTAAGTCGGGTGTCCTTAAGTAGGGGACCGCCTGTATTTCTCTTATTATATTATGTATATATAATATTTATGCTGAGAATATAATCTGTAACGCATTTAATGTAAAATGAGTCTGGTATTTATTTCACCTTATGCTTGCATGACTAGCTGAAAACAGAGTCTGATCATCCGTGCAACCCAAGCCTCATACAAGCCTCTGGGATTGCGAATGTCAAACATAACTGCAGGGCCTAAGGGCCGTATCCAACCTTTCCCTGGCAATTGCACTCCCAAATTTAAATGGGCATATCTCCAAGCGATACTCCTCCCTCGCTAAAGCTTGGAATCCCTCTGCCCTCATCTACACAAGACATGTTAACTCATCATCTGCCATCTGAAATAACTTCCTCTCCGAAACCGAAACCCTTGACCCATTGAACAATGTGGGATTCCTGATATAAAATCACAGGTGTAAATACTTAACCAGAATTCAAATCTGGTCCCTACTGTCAATGTTATTGATAATTCCCTATACTGACCTTTACCCTCACAAACCTGAAAATGACATACATATCAGTAATTGCCTGATTCTCTCTGAATGTCCTTTTGTCTATGTGTTCGTTAACGGAACCTGTCATCATTAGTTCTATCTGTTATGTTGGATAAAAAGAGAAGTATATTCCAATGTAATCTTGCTTTAATGTTTGATAAATATCAAAAATTGTAAATTGGAGCTAAGATATGATGTACGGCAGTCCCCCCGAGTTAAGAAAAAACTAAGAACCTATCCTGTACGTAAGTTGAATTTGTATGTAAGTTGGCCCCAGCCAAATTTTTTGGGGTCTTAAATTGGTTTTTAAAAATGTTGGATCGTCTAAGAACCAGGATTAATAATAAAGCTTAATTGCAGACACCTTTTTGATAACTGTTACAGCTGTTTATTATAGCCTTAGGCTAAAGTACATTAATTACCAATATCCAGAGGTCGTTTGTTACTATGGGTCGTCTTTATGTCAGTGTTCTTAAATAGGGAACCACCTGTACTATGATTGCTGGTAAAAGATTTTATTTTATAGAAGAAATAAATGAGGGGCACTGCACCTTTGAATATATCCCAAGTGAGTCCTCAGACAAGTCCTCCAGGAGGTGAAGTGTAGGGCAAAAGATAAAGGGAACACGCGGGTGCTCTACTAACACATCCAACAGAAAACTTATGGCAAACATTTGAAGAAGAAAACGAGCTGGCACTCATCAATATAAAACAACTTCAGTCTTTATTCCAACATCGCGTTAAAACATTGCTGTGGAGAGAAGAACAGAGCGAGCCCGCTGGAGGCAATGTTGGAATTGTTTATATCGAGTACCAGCTCTTTTTGTCTTGAAACGTTTGCCTTGAAAAAGACGGTCTCCAACAAAAATGAAGTTTAAAAGAGAGAAGTTGGCCCCCCCCCTTTTTAAAGGAACTACCACTGAATGGCGGTTTCGATGGAAATACCCCACGCGCGCGCGGCTCTCTTCTTCCTATGTAGCCGCCGCACGTCGCCGCGCATGTAAGCCCGAGCGCGTACCTCCCTGCGCGCTATAAGTTTAAAATGTTTTAAACACACGCAATACAGTCGTTTAAAACACTAAAAAATAAGCTCCGGCACCAGCTCACCCTGAGCTGGTGCGCGGTATTTCCATCTGAACCTCCACTTCAAGTGGAGGTTCCCTTTAAATCAAAAACACTTGTGTGTCAAACGTTTGTGCTAGGTGTGTGCAGCAAAATTTTTGTTTGTGCCGCTAATCATTTTTAATGTATTAATCATTTTTTTTCAGAGGTCAGCAGAGTTTTTTTCCTTCCAAATTTCAATGTGTATGCTAGCTCCCCTTGATGATCAATCCAAGAAGTGTTCAGGTTTGTTTTTTACACCGTTCATCCTACACCTTTCACTCATCTAACACCCAAACATACTTAAAATGTAGCAGCACACAAATGAAATTGTTGCTGCAAAACCCGCACAAATAGCACAAATGTTTGACACCAGTTTTGTTTGATTCGTTTAATGTGGGGGGCTGGCTGACCCTTTGACCATTGCAATTTTGTTAATTCAAACAAAAGCAGCACAGACAAAATTTGAGTAGCACAAACATAGCATAATTGATTGGCAAGTTTTGTTGATTTAGTTAATGTGGGGGGGGGGGTTGACCTCTGCTGTACCTCTGGAAAACTTTTATTAATATCTTAAAAACGATAGCTTGCACAAAAATTTTTGTTTCATACATTGAACACTTCACTCAGGTGTCATCAGGAGCAATTTTTTCTGCTCCCCTTTGTCCACATAGAGAAAGTTTGCACATTGCTAAAGTGTTTTTAGTAAAAATGGCCTTTCCGATAAAAGAAAAGTATTTGAAGTTTTACCTTCTCTCTGCAGATCAGTGTCTCGTGGGAGTGGCCATCGAGAAGCAGTTTCCTTTCCACCTTGGAAACCAAACTTTAATATCCCCCTATTTGAATAGACGCATTAACAAACAGAGAAAAGGTGTATGAACTCATTGGATAGTATGCTGTCCCCTAATGTCTTCTCCAATCGTTTAAACACACGAACATGCTCCAACACAAGGGAGTTCTTTTGCGGCGTACCGTCTGCAACTTATGCCAGTACATGGAGTGAAAAACTTCTTTCTTTCTTTTAGTGACTAGGAAGACCATCCGCTTAAACTTACAGAACTGTGAGTCCCACACATGTACGCCTACATGATACAATGTCCCAAATATTCAGTGCAGTATATAGGCTGGTACTATTCGTAAATTTAAAAATCACAATGGTGAACACATTATTGTGGCAAACCTGAATAATCTTTCTAGTTCTCGTAATCTTCAGGTGCATCTAAGCTTTTATAGGTTACATTTAGGATCTGTTTCAGGTACATATGTCTGTGACTGCATTGAACATACTCGCCCATCATTTGTTCAGGGGATTGGAGAAAGGCTTTTGCCTCAAACGCGAATCTTTTGGATTTCTAAAAGCTCATGTCCCATTAGGCCTAAACTTCAAAAGGATTATGTTAATGTATCTGTTAAGTATGTACAATATAATTCTCTTGGCTGTGGTGAGCTAAAAAAAAAACTTCTTTATACATATTGCCCCCCTTTTTCCTCTATAAAATAGACACATGACAGAGCAGTTTGTCAGGGGGACCCAATAAAAAAAAAGACAGTTTTAATATAAAAACACTCTGGCAGTATGCACACTATTCTCTATGGGAACATGGTGGAGCCAGATAAAGGTTCCCTTTAATATTTACAGGCAGTCCCCGGGTTACATACAAGATAGGGTCCGGAGGTTTGTTCTTAAGTTGAATTTGTATGTAAGTCGAAACTGTATACTTTATAATTGAAGTTCTAGACAAATTGTTTTTTTGTCACAGTTACAAAGGAGTTCAATTTTCCAAATTTTTGCTGTAATTGGACCAAGGATTATCAATAAAGCTTCATTACAGACACCTTACAGCTCAGCATTGCAGTCTAGGACTATAGTAAAGCATTCAGAGAGGTCAGCAGAGGTCACAGTGGGCAGAGGGGTCCGTCCTTAACTATGAGTTGTCTGTAAGTCGGGTGTCCTTAAGTAGGGGACCGCCTGTATTTCTCTTATTATATTATGTATATATAATATTTATGCTGAGAATATAATCTGTAACGCATTTAATGTAAAATGAGTCTGGTATTTATTTCACCTTATGCTTGCATGACTTGATTAATAACTCAATAAAAAATAAGAGAGAACATTGGTTCATATTGTTTATGTGCTTTCATGCATCTGGAGAGTCTAACTCTTGAGGGAAAAAGGCCTGCAGGACAAAGCACTAGAGTTGTGCAGGTTGGTGGAAATTCAGGTTATTCTGATTTTGGGACACAATTTGGGCAGGCAGAACTTTAAACCAAACAGCAGCTGCATTAAAGTCAATGGAGACCCATATTTTAACACCCAAAAACGGCTGTAAAATGGGGGTAGTAAGGACAAGAGGACTGAAAAATGGTGGAAATAACAGGGACATTTCCCTGGCCACATTGGGATAAGAAAACTTAAAATATCAAAATAACATAAAAAATAAAGAGAAAATTTTAAAGAAAAATAATTAGCAATAAAAGCATGTGACAGCGATTAAAGGGTGTTCTAACCCAGTTATTCTCCTTTATTTTATTGCGGTTAAGGGTGCTCTGGGTGTATGACCCAGTTATTTCCATATTATTTTAGTAGAAATGGAAAAACCAGACACCCTTCCTCTCGCTGTGTTTAAAATTATGGTACTGCAGAATGTCAAATTTTCAAGTTCAGGTTACGGAGACATGAATTGTCAAAATTTCAAGTTTCGGTAATATGGAGATGATAAATTTCAAGTTCAGGCAATATGGAATTAAAATGTTTTAAGCTGAAGTTCCAGGAAAGCGGAATTAAAAAATTTGCAGTTGATGTTGTGGGAATGCAGAACTTGTTCAGACACTGGCAAAACACAATATACCGGTAATATATAGCATTGAAAAATATTCACTAATGGCGCATATAACAAACTCCCACTCTCAGATGTCATCACAGGGTGCAGTTAAATTACTTAAAATTGATATTGGTAACACTATCGCTTTGGAAACGTACATTTTTAGGGCTGCATGAAGACGCCTATTAAGTTTTAAAATTCAATACAAGGATATGCAGTGCACACTTAAAAATATACAATTGTCTGAAAAAAGGATTACAAAGAAAATACAAATATACAGACATAAACAGTTGTAAAGTTAAAGGAAATAAGACAAATTGCCTTACTAATGAATAGTAGCAAAGATTAGGCGGAAGTGTGTCTTGACAGCCCCTTCTTGTGTTGATAAATTCCCCAAAAGACTGTCAATGGGCATGTGTATAGCCATTAATTTATAGCTGGTGGATTTTCCTCCCACTGCCCATCTTATGATGTCAGAGATGGATGTTCATATGCTAATTTGAACTATACCACCCACCTCAGTGAGGCACATTTGTAAATGAGTAACTCATAACTCTTCACCGAGAACAGTTACAAAGAGGCAAACATCTGGGTATCCCATTCTCTATCATCCCATACCATAATTTGGGGTTGCTAGACTACAAATCAGGGGTCTTACATGATCTGACCATGTTTCTGAATAGCTGAAGCATTTTATCCTGTTAGTGGGGCCTCATAACTACGTGTTATGTTCAAGTTATTAAGTAATAATTAAGTATTGCTGTTTAATCCTCTATAAGCAGTACTTTAGCTACCTATCAGTACCATTATGCAGTTCTTCACAGTGCCCTAAGAAGGGCAATTATTTCAGATTTATAACTGTCCATAATCATATCAGCCTTCTTTCTAAACCATAATGCCCTGAAAAGAGAAATTGCTGTTTTTTGAAAGGTCATCATGTTTTAGAAGCTGTAACTTTTAAATCCCTCAATGAAAATGGCAATATTAAGGTTTGTAAAAATAACGGTTACATTGCTATTATTTTGGTATTGTCAAAGCTTTTGATCGTTTTTTATATTTCTTGGTAGATAGAAAGCATTAAAATTGCAATTCTCAAATAATTTTTGTAAATTTTTATGCCCGTTACAGAACAGGTATGATAAATTAATAATTGCTTAACCAAGGTTTCTATGGGCATGGCAATACTAATTTTATGTGTGTTTCTACTGTATCCTATTTTAATACTCTATGCAGTGTTTGGGTAAAGGATGATTTTTTGATGGTTTTTATTTATGTTTTTTAAATTATTTTAACTCTTTTACTGCCTCATTAGGAGACTTATACTTCAGATAACTTGATGCCTTATAAAATATACTTATAAAATATACTTCTGCAGTAATGTAGTCACGGTAACCCTGCAATCACATTTTGGGGGCTAAGGGAGTGACAGACGGATTCTTGTTTACTCTGTACCCCCCCCCCCCCTTAGCTGCTGCAACCCTGCTTGATTATGGCAGTTAAGGGGTCAATCTGCCCTGCGCATAGAGAATCAGCAGGGACCAGGTTGTGTGTAACTGCCAGTTTCCTGCTGCTGATCGGGTTGAAGCTCTCACAGTTCCAGCCTGTTCATCAGGACAAAAATGCTTGTCCTAATATGGCAATGGCCATTAATTTTCACACTGTCTACAACTAAATCTTTCAAACTAAATTTATCAAAGGTGTCATAAGGTAAGACATTGCAGAATTAAACTAGGCAGTTTTATGCTACACAAAGCTGCTCTAAAACTCTCCCCATCAGCATTATTTTTGGAGCACAGACTATTTCTGTCTAAAAACCTAAAAAAAAAAGAGGCATAGACTTTTTTTAGTGCAAATTATGACGGAATCATAAACAGATTGACAAATCTGCCCCATTGTTTTTAAACTGAATGTGTAATTATGTTGTAACGTGTGTTTTTTTCAGAATGTTTAACCTCATTTTCCACTCTGCCCGTACCTCCAACTTATCAAAATTCATTGGTAAAGTCTTTACCCATTGGACACCTCCTTTCTACTCTGATTTAAAACTTCTTATATCTTTTCAATTTTTTGCAGTTGGCATGCACATTCATCAAACAAAATATGGCTGAGAATTTCACAGATAAGCAATTCATTTTTGAAGCAAGAAGCTATGTGCTTAGACAAATTGTAACAGGTATGTAAGACCTTTGTGATTGTAGGATAACCCTAAAGATTTAGGCTGTTGTCATCTGATTAATTGCACAGACAAGTAACAAGTGTCATATACAAGAAATATTTGCCTGCGTCCTTTAATCCCCTCTCGCCCCCAGTGTTTCTAACTTGTATCATTAGCTTTTTCCCTCTTACCACACCTGTGTTTTTGTGATCTGTGAGGGTCTCAGCACTGATAACTTATATTAAATTTTACCTTACTTCCTGCCAGCTGGGGCAGGGCAGGTTCATCACAGAGCCGAGTCCTCCAACCCTCCTGTGTAAAATGCTCCTTTCCTTCACTTTGAAAAAAAAACACCTGCCTCGCCCCAGTCACGGTTTGGCTTACCACTGGTTCCTCCTAGCAATCTGCAGTGACTGGAGGGAGGTTTTTATTCAACTTCTGTGCGCTACAGCATTAGTTATAGGCAGCAGCACGCACATGGCAGTGGTCGGGACCGCCAGCCTCTGTATGCAGAGAATTGAATCTGTGAAAGTGCAAAGATCTGCTCAATATTTTCAGTCAATCAATGAAAATGTTATACCTTATTAATAGTAATGAGTGAACCCATTACAATTCAGGTTGACTGAACCAGAATTTTAAAAACATGTTGGGGTACCAAAATCACACCCCAATCAGTAACACCCACGATTTTTGCTGACACAATAAGTTATCTACTGAATTTGAGAATATTCATATTTTCAGACTATACTTCAATAATTTATAGCCTATATGGTAGTTTTCAGTTGTACTCAAATTTGTGAAAAAAGAAATACAGTGGAAGTATTCAGAACCTTTAAATTTTTTTACGCTTTGTTTCATTTCAGCCAATTAGTAAGATCGAAAAAGTTATTCTTTTTGCTCAATAATCTAAACTGTGCACCCCATCTTGACGGGGAAAAAAAGGAAAAATATAGAGATATTTGCTAATTTATTAAACAAGAAAAACTAAAATATCACAAGGTCATAAATATACAGACCCCTTCTTCACTATTGAGTAGAAGCAAGTCCCTCCAGAGATGCTCAATTGGGTTTAGGTCAGGGTTTTGACCTAGAATGTCAAGAATGGTCACCAAATTGTTCTTAAGCCACTGCTTTCTTATTTTAGCAGTGTGCTTAGGGTCATTGTCTTGTTTGAAGGGAACCCCCCCCCCCCATTGCATGATGCTACCACCACAGTGTTGCACTGTTGTGATTGTATTTGGCAGGAGATGAGCAATGCCTGGTTTTCTCCACATATACCACTTAGAAGTAACACCAAAACGTTCAATCTTCATCTCATCAGTTTAATCTCTTTCAAATGTTTTGCACTGAGGAGAGACTACCATCAGAACACTCTGCCATAAAGCTCTGACTGGTGAAGGGCTGCAGTGATAGTTGACTTTGTGCAACTTTCTCCCATCTTTCTACTGCATCCCTGGAGCTTAGCCACCATAATCTTGGTATTCTTCTTTAATTCTCTCACCAAGGCTCTTCTCCCCCAATGTCCTAGTTTGGCTGGATGGCCAGGTCAAGTAAGAGTTGTGGTCATAAACTTCTTCCATTTAAGGCCACTGTAATGAACCTTGAGTGCTGCAAAAATCGTAACCTTAGCCAGATTTGTGCCCTGCCAAAATCTCTGAGCTCCTAAGGCAGTTCCTTAGACCTCATGAATCTCCGGTATTCTGACATGCACTTTGAGCTGTGAGGTCTTATATAGCCTTTCCTAATCAAGTCCAATCAGTTTAATTAAACACAGTTTGACTCCAATGAAGGAGTAGAACCATCTCAAGGAGGAGTGTTGCCGCAAACAGTCTAAGTACTTATGATCATGTGATATTTCAGTTTTATTGTTTTATAAATTAGCAAAAACATCTACATTTCAGTTTTTATGTCCAGACAGGGTGCAGAGTGTACATTAATGAGCAAAAAAATAACTTTTTGATCTTACCAATTGGCTGCAATGAAAAAAGGAGTGAAAAATGTAAAGTAGTTTAAATACTTTCCATAGCCACTGTATAATACCTTTTTAAAACTTTATTTGGTTATCCTAAAATCACTGCATATTAACTTTCATAGAAAATAGTATCATTCATAGTAAAATCATCAGGGTTTTGATCATTATGTTTGTATGGATAACATGGATGACATGTGCATTACTAACCCATTCTAAGTTAGTAAAAATAATCATTAGGAATACATGTATATTACAGACAATGTAAAGGGTGAAGGGCGGCACAGTGAAAAATTGATCAATATCCAATTGTGGGTGCATGGTCGTAGGGGTCCAGCTCAAGATCCCAAGAATCCAAGTAATCACACAGACGAGCAGCACTCTGTGGCGTGGAATATTTATTCACAAGTGGAAATGCAACATTTCAGCTAACTCAATGTAGCCATTCTCAAGCAGTGTGATCATTGCTACAGAGCGGGTTTAAATCCCACGCAGGATGTGACATCATGAGCAGTGAATAATCAAAGTACAAAATTCATTATATATTAGTAAACATTAAATGTGCAGGGAATACATAACAGTCTAGTGTCCATAATATAGCATATAAAAGATAATTTGAATCAATATATAATACATGAGAATATTGGTATTTGTAAATATATCTATCGCATATGTCCACTGGTTGCATAGCAACCATTAACGCTAGAGGCAGCTTTGCACATGACAACTTCAACGATGGCTAAGATTCAGCACATAGTCCCATGTACTAGAGGCCATACCTGACTGTCGCGGTGACTTCACACTGGACAGCGCCATTATAGTATCGCAAACCTCGGCGTCGCTGTACCAGGTGCACTGCGGCTCTCGCGAGAACTAATCCTGTGTGTCGGCGGCCATCTGGGAATAAGGAAAATGTACTCAAAGCCAGTGAAAGGGTGTGTAAAGTAAGGAGAATATCAAATTTGGGTTGCGGGTATAGTCCATCGTGAGGTATGAGGGGCGATATGTGTCTCTAAGGACTAAAAGTCCAAAGTTGGCAAATACACAGCTAATTTTCACTCAGTAAACTGAGTGTGTTGCTATGACTACCAGAAAACAGTCTAATTAACCTCCTCCAACCTTTGGTAATAGTACCTAAGCACTAGATAACTCCACCTTAAATGCACCTACTTACATGAGGAATGCATTAGCAAAAAATTGGACACAGGGGTAGAGACAAAAAAAAATAAAAAAAACAAGAAATAATGTAAATACGTAAAATGGTAGCAAGTTGATGAGAATCTGGTGGCGCTTGGTGGTGATTGTCCCCTGGCTTTGTGACAGATGTGATCTAAGTGAAAAGAAGAAAAAACACAATCAATTACAGTTATATGAGTCATCAAAAGATTATTAGAGGATACATCCTAACATTGAGGTATCTGTAAGCATATATTAGATGGAACCTACAGGATAAACTGAATTCAGAGTCTTAATGTTAAAATCCATATTTAGACCAATCAGTTGAGTCTGTGAATCCATTCAGTCTCACGTCGTTTAAGGACCCTCCTGAGAGGTGGGACGCAATCTATGATACAGAATTTGAGATGGTGTAATCTGTGGCCAGATTCTGAAAAATTTAGAGGGACTGGTAAGTCAAGTTTTGAGGTATTGATAGATGACCGATGATTATTTAGCCTTAATCTTCATTCAGTCAAGGTCTCCCCTATGTAAGGGCAAGGGCATTATGGCACATAAATTACGTAATCTGATCTACAAATTACATGGTGTTTTAACGAATACTTAATGCCAGTCATTGATGAATATGTCACCTTTCAGCATATTCTTTCAATTTCCGCAAGGTTTGCAAGGTTCCATTTCCTTGTTATGGGGCCAATGTTGCTCCTGACCAGACAATCCCTCAACTTTTTTGGTCTACTGTATGAGAATAAAGGGGGTGACTTGAATTCTCCAATGTTGGCATGAAAACGTAACAGAATCGTCCAGTGTCTTCGAATCACTTTGGCAATAAATTGACTATGTAATCCAAAAGTGGATACAAAGGGGACCCTGTTTATTTTATTTAGGCCTTTTTCTTTAGGAATATGTAGTGTGGATTTATCAAGTTTTTTAGCTCTGTCCCTGTGTCTGGTGATGAGCTGAGTGGAATAACCTCAAGATTGTATCAGATGTCCGACAAATTTACAGCTAAAGTCGACCCGCAATTGGTCATCCACAATTCTCCGAACCCTAACCATCTGGATGTAAGGAAGGGAATCCATGAATCTCTTGGGGTGTGCACTATCATATCTCTAAAGGTTGTTCCTATCAGTGGTTTTGACATATAGATCCATCTTGAATCTATTTCCTTCAATGTAAACACTGATATCCAAGAAGTTCCAGAGTGATGACAAATATATCAACGACTCCTTCAGGTCTGCCCCATTGGCCGTCCCACATAATTGCAAGTAGTAGTCATCTCCAAACATAAAGTAGTTGCAAGTTAGTATAATGTCTAACAGATCTAAAACAGACATTGTACACTCTTCAGATAAATCAGTGGTACTCTAGGCTTTTTTGACGCAAGAGAGCCCCATCTCGTGATTGATGCTAGTGTACAAACTAGCAACATCAAGTGAGGCTAGAATAGCATTAGGGGGACCTCCATTTTGTGTATTTTGTTAAGAAAATCGGACATATCCCGAATATAGGATCTAGCGGATACAGCAAATCGACACAGAATTTTTTCCACAAAAATTGCTGCAGGCGATAATACAGAATTTCTCCCAGACTTTGTCTATGATGTCGATAGCATAGGCATTCTCCACTAATATCCTGAGTCTTTTCAAAATCCAAGGTAATGGATTTCCTGATAACTTGTGGTACATGATCATGATCTCATTTATGTAATTTTCCCGATCCATGATGACAATTGCTCCACCTCTGTAAACTCACAAGAAAAGATGTGCCATAACAACCCAAAAATAAGTATCAAAATTAATTTATTAATTTACAAACAACAAAGACCAGACAAACAGTATAAAAGCAATTAAAAGGTGTAGTGACTACACCGAAAAACTCGATGTGGTGAGTGTAATAAACTCACCAACAACCATCCCTGGTTCCATCAATCATAAGGGTTTACTGCTCAAATACACACAGAAATGGGATGAGAGTAGTCATCCCCAATTCATATAATACAATAAAGTGCATATAAATAAACAATAATGTTATAGTCAATATAGTCAGTATATGTACAGACAATATATGCTCACTATAATGACTACTTTGGGGCACTGTCATTATTGTGGCTACTGTGGACACACGTTACTATATTGGCTACTGTGTGGGCACTGGTACAATATTGGCTACTTTGTGGGCATTGTGATTATATTGGCTACAGTGGGGACATTATTACTGTATTGACTACTGAGGAGGCATCATTACTATATTGGATACAGTGGCAATACTGGTACTATATTGACTTTTGTGGTGGTAGTGTTACTTTTTCACTATTTTGGGGGAGTAATAGTGAAATAGTATGGGAGCAACAAAACAGTATTAAGTTTCTGTTAAAAATTTCTGCCAAAATGTTAGCGTTGCAAAATCTGCAGAGATGAACCATAGATGATAGAAGCTGCATGGCGAAAATGTTATACTGTGTCAGATTTATCATACAGCATAAGACACTATAAATACAAAGAAATGGGGGGTACCGTACAATCAAGTATCAATAGTGGGTATATGGGCACCGTACAGACATGTAAACTCACAAGAAAAGATGTGCCATAACAACCCAAAAATAAATATCAAAATTACTTTATTAATTTACAAACAACAAAGACCAGACAAACAGTATAAAAGCAATTAAAAGGTGTAGTGACTACACCGAAAAACTTGATGTGGTGAGTGAAATAAACTCACCAACAAACATCCCTGGTTCCATTAATCATAAGGGTTTACTGCTCAAAAACACACAGAAATGGGGGTGAGAGTAGTCATCCCCAATTCATATAATACAATAAAGTGCATATAAATAAACAATAATGTTATAGTCAATATAGTCAGTATATGTACAGACAATATATGCTCAACATAGCCAGGGCATAATGACCACATAGACCATCCTAAATGCAAAACCTGAAGTCAGCATGGCTGTACAGAGGGAGCAAAGAAACCCAGGCAACCAGGGAATGAGCGTGTCCACCCCACGCGTTCCGTCACTCACGGTGACTTCATCAGGGGAAGTGTGGTCGGGGAGTTTGGTTGGCGTTTTTATGTGCATGTGTTGGGGGCATAATTAGCCCACCCGCGGTCACCCTCTCACCTGTGCAGTCAGGTTCGGCGCCTGATTCGTTTCCGGTAGGAAGCCTCTGAATGAGCGCACTCAGAGGACTTACTGAATGCTGCGCGTGCGCCAAAAATTCATTGAACTTTCTGAATAGTGCGCATGCGCCCAAATTACTGCATATCGCACGTGCGCCAAAATTGCTGAATACTGCGCATGCGCCAAAAATCATTGAACGGACGGAAAGAACAACAAGGCGCATGCGTTATATGGCGCAATGTTGTTAATTGATGCGATTCATTACTCAATATTGTTGTAAACACATCAGTAGAATAAAAAAGGCATATATATACAAAGTAATAAAAATGACAAAAATTATCGAATCCTACTAATACCATACCTATACTTATTTATTATTATCTTTTCACTTTTACTTTGTCAGCACTTGCTGAAAATTGCGTCTTCCTAATATTCTATTACTCGTTTGTAAATAATATGATCACATTTATCTTAACTTATCTGTATGCGTCTTTCTCTTTATTTGTGGGCACTTGATAGGTCGCCGTCTGATGTCCAGATTTACACTATTTAATACTATAGATTAGCACATAGGTCGTTGTTTGACTTTTTGGTATAGGAGGAAAGGCATACATTAGAGGTCCGCTCCAGGACTGACTGGAGGCCTTCGGCAAAACGGAGTATTTGGTTCCAGAGAGAAGAAATGAGGAACCTTTGTGTTTTCGCTGGAGGCAAAGAGATCTGTTACTGGTTGTCCCCATTTTTGTGTGAGACGTGTAAAGATGCTCTCGTTTAAACACCACTCTTTGTGGTCTATGACCTGACGACTGAGTCTGCTATCAGATTCTTCTCTCCCTTTAGATGGGTGGCTGAGAGGGAGCGGACGTTGGTTTCTGCCCAAGCAAATATTTTGTCTGAGAGACTGAGGAGATCGGGGTTCCTGGTACCCCCTTGATGACGGAGATACGCCACCGTGGTGGTGTTGTCTGAATAAATTCTTATATGTTTCTCGAATGGTACCGTTGGATATCAGCACAGCCTTTCAGATCCATCCGTGAGCTGGAGAGCCGTATGGATTGGATGGTAAACTGGACCCTGGAACAGAAAATTGTTTTAGAGGTTCCAGCCTGACAGGTTCTCTTCAATGCCATCTTCCCTACCACGGAAACCTTCCCTTTGGCCACCAGGAACATGATAATCACCTTCGCTTGGTCTTCTCCTGATCTTTTGAATAACGCTCGCGATGAGAAGTATAGGAGGAAAAAGCTACATTAGAGTCCGCTCCAGGACTGGCGGAAGGCATCCCTTCGCAAAACGGAGTATTTGGTTCCAGAGAGAAGAAATGAGGAACCTTGATTTTTGCTGGAGGCAAAGAGATCTGTTACTGGTTGTCCCCATTTTTGTGTGGACTGTACAGATGTTCTCGTTTAAACACCATTCGTTGTGGTCTATGATTCTGACGACTGAGTCTGCTATCAAATTCTTCCTCTCCCTTTAGATGGGTGGCCGAGAGGAGCGGATGTTGGTTTCTGCCCAAGCGAATATCTTGTCTGAGAGGACTGAGGAGTATCGGTTCCTGGTACTCCCCTTGGGGATACTGTAGTCCCAGGGGTTGGGCTTTGGTTTGGATGCATTTAAAAAAAAACAACATGTGACTTGTCACACTGTTGTAGACTCCTCAGCTCTCAGCCCCTTTGTGTACTGCTCCGCCCTCCTCCTCCTTCACATAGGAGCACAAAGGTGGGGGCCAAGAGCTGAGCAGTCTACAGCACAGACAAGTCACATGCTGTTTTTGGAAATGCATCCAAACCAAAGCTCAACCCCTGGGACTACACAGAGGATTCTGTCAGGGTACAAGGTAAGTTATAACACAAAAGTATATTGTAATGCACATGCTTAGAAAAGGCAGAAGGCAGATTTGCAGGTGTGATGGGCTTTTGTAACCTGTCTTTAGTGAAAAATAGTGAAAAAGTGGTCATCCCAGTCACAACAAGCGACAGCAAGTGGTCATCCCCCATTACATGCGACACAAAGTGGTCATCCCGTCACAGGTATATGTGTGTGGATGTCAAGATAGATGAAAACTGTTTTTTTTTAAAAATTCTTTCATTTGACAGTCACAATGCGGAATCCAATTGTAAGCGCCATCGGGATACATATTAATATCTAGATTTCTAATTAAAAGTCTAACGAGCATGAAAGACGCTGGGCGTGCGCCACCTGATAGCCAGCTGCTCGCAGTCTCCGGTACCAGGGAGGATTACAAGACGCTCTACTCTCTGATTTCATCTGTAAAAGAGGCTTTTCTTGGCTGCTGTGCACAGAGGAGCAGAGCTCAATCTACTGCAGGCCGCGGTGGAATTACAATCCAGCCTTAACCCTTTACTCAACAAAACAGTGTATAAGGCGATATCTGGAAAAAAGGAGGAGCCACTAACACGGCATACTCCCATATAAGCCAAAATTCACAAAGTCAAAAATATAAAGTCAGTGCTCTACTCCTTATGATGGTATCAAAGACTAAAAGAACCTCATCACCTTCTCATAGGCTGAAAAAGGAGAATTATTCTCACCGTTAATTCGGTTTCCATTAGTCCACCATGACGGCCCCAACTGGAGGATGACCCTTGACCTCTGTAGGGACAGGAAGCAGAGAGGTTAAATACCCCACCCCGGCATCCGTACACCAGTGGCTACCAAATAACTACACCGGCCTTGGATGCAACCCATTTATTGTATGTTATTAATGCACACAGAACAAGGAGATACGCCACCGTGGTGGTGTTGTCTGAATAAATTCTTATATGTCTCCCCTTCAAACTTTGAGTGCTGGCTCTTAAAGTCTCTAGAACAGCTCTCAGTTCTCGGAAGTTCGAGGAACGGGAGCTGATTGACGATGGCCATAGACCTTGAACGGGAAGGCCTGCTATATCTGCTCCCCAACCTGACTGACACCTTGAACGGGAAGGCCTGCTATATCTGCTCCCCAACCTGACTGACTTGCGTCCGTCCGGATATTTATCACTGGCCAGGGATGCCATGATACTCCTTTTTCCAGGTTCGAAGTATTTATCCACCATTCCAGGGATTGCTTGACCTCTTCCGAAATCTGAATCTTTTGATTTAGGTGTTGGGGATTTTTGTCCAAGGAGGCCAATATCCAACTTTGAAGGGCTCTGGTGTGACTTTGGCTCCACTGTACACTTTGTATGGAAGATGTCGTAATTCCCAGGATCCTCATGGCTTCCCTTATCGTGCAATGACTTCTTTTTTGAAACATTATAATCTGTTGTATCAGTCTTGTTGCTTTTTCTGGCGGTAAGAAGGACATCTGCTGGATCGAATCCAATAATGTTCCTAGAAAAACAACTTTTGTACTTGGGGTTAGTCTGGACTTTTCCAAGTTTATTATCCATCCTAACTGTTGTAGGATCATCATTGTGATACCTCGGTGGTGTATTAGCTCTTGTTCTGAACTGCCCACCACTAACAAGTCGTCCAGGTAGGGGATGACTAGTATCCCTTTTCCGCCTCAGGAAAGCTATCACTTCGACCATGATCTTTGTGAATGTCCTTGGGGCCGAAGAAATCCCAAAGGGCAGCGCCTTGTACTGATAGTGGACTTCCTCTCCCCAAGGCGATCGTACTGCGAATCTGAGGAATTTTTGAGATCTTGGATGTATTGGCACATGGTAGTACGCATCTCTCAGATCTATCGTACACATAAATGCTCCTGGTTGGATCAGAACGGCTGCCGAGCTCACCGTTTCCATCTTGAATTTTCGATACTGTACGTACTTGTTCAAACTCTTCAGATTGCAAATCATTCTGAAAGTTCCATTCGGTTTCTTTATCAAGAAGAGGGGAGAGTAGTGTCCTTCTTTTAATGGTTCCTGAGCTACCGGGATGATGACATCCAACTGAATTAGTTTTTGTATCTCGACCACAATGAGGTTGAGAGGTTTTCCGAGGGCTGTTCTGTCAGAACAAATTTTCTGGGGGGAAGAGAGGTTAGTTCTAGATGGTAACCTTCCTGAAGAATACTTAGTATCCAGGGATTTGATGTTATCCGAGTCCATTGTGAATGGAACTTCAATAGTCTTCCCCCCACCCTGGCGTCATTGTTTTCTGTACGCTGGGGCAGAATTGCTGGCACTGAGTAGGAAGCCCCTTCCTCTCCCTCCTTTAGGGTAGCTCCATCTGCCCTGTTTGCCTTTAAGCACATATTGCACTTTTTTGAAGTGGTTTTCTTTGTGCCTGACTGGTCTTTAGCTCTCCCTTTATCCTTCTCCTTTTCCCTGGGCTCCTACCAAGGAGAAGGAGAAGTAATTAGTCCTTAACCGGACACCTTATGTGAAAATATGGGGATATGTGGGTGACCCACCACCCTATCCCTAATTAACCCTACTTACATGGTTCAAGGATATTAGGTCCAGACTCGAAGCCTCCATGCCATGTGTCTCCATATTCCCAATTGTGGGACCACAGATATCAGCAAGCCTACACATTTAATAGAGATGTGAGATAGACTCTGACATTTTAACCAGTGGAATATAAATGAAGAAATACCTTGAAGTATTTTGAATGAGGGATATACAGCACAAGCCCCTAAGAGAAACATACACATGTATATAGACCTAAATCGTATATGACACATATGACACATATGAGGCAACCATACAGCATGTAACCGACCTTGAATGGTTGGGAAATGCCTAGAATAGCGTCCGATCTCAGCGTTACATGAGTCAGGGCCAGAGCGCGACTATTAGACCTCAGATCAACGTGAATACCTCGCTTTTCAATCTTACCGCTCCACGCTCCTGCTTCCGGGTCACGCCATCGTGACGTCACATCCGGTCCCGTCATTTCCGGTGGAAGTCGTCACCAGAGTCGGACAGGGGGCCGGTCCATGTGACTTCCGCAATGGACACGCTCCGGGTGTCCTTAGCTCCGCAGAGCTGCGGGCAGAGCCGGAGGAATTGGCGTCTCTGTTTTGCGGCAGAGGAAAGGACCGGAGTCCGATCGAGGCCGAGACTGCCTTAGGGTAAGGGATTGATTCCCTGCACCACTTTGGTCCCCCCTCACCGTCCCAACTACTGGGGATGAGGAGAG